>PQVD01000315.1:0-72525 GCA_003012265.1 Setaria equina
ATTAAAAAAAAATAATAATTAAATTATTAATTTTTTAAATTTTTAAAATAAATTTAATTTTTTTTAAAAAAAAAAAAAAATCAAAGTAAAAATAAAAAAAGGAAAGAGAAAAACGAACTGCAATCATTATTTTGAAATCTTTATCCGTTCAAATTGTTTTTGAAAAAAAGAAAATAAATATGTGTAAATTTTCCGTATCTCAAATTACCTTTTTTCTATATCATAACAAAAGTTTCATGGTTGAATTGCACATATATGATAATATAATTAATTAATAATACATATTATTAATTAAGATGAATGAAATTAATTAACCATATCTGCGAATTTATTAAGGCCCATTTTATATGTTTCTTCACCACGTTCATAACGTTCATTATGTTGACGAATTTTTTCAATATTTTGAATAAATGTTGTCAATCGACGATGTTCCAATCTCGCCCCATCAATTGGTTTATCTTGAAAAGTGAAATTACTATGAACTAGTAAGTGATCTAATTTGATTGATAATTAGTGAAAGATCCTAATCTGATTAATAATTGACAGCAAAATCTAATTTGAGTAACAATTTTGTGACCCAATTAATGCCAATTTATTTGAATCATTCATGGAATAGAAAAAAGAAAAAAAAAAACAAGTTTTTAATTTTTGTTTTAAAAGTTTTTCTTCTTTTTTAAACTGAATGAATTAAATTGTGAGCATATTTAGTTTAGAATGTAGAATTCTTTAGAAACTTTCAGCACATACATATAGACAAGCAGCAATGTTCAATTTAAAACGTTGAATTAATTAGGAAAGACCAGTTTATTCTTCTCAAATTTCCTCGAAAAGAAAAAGTTTTAACAATAATTATTTGTATCGACTAAAAAATCACCAATTAGTTAGTTAATTAGTTATCCGTGGAGTACGATTTGAAGCCAAATTGTTTCGCTAGTGGATTTATTTATTCAAAATGTCTTCCTCATGTCTCATTTATCATTTTTTGATTTGTTAAATTTAAATTTTATTTTTCTTCCAACAAATCTATGAACCTACTGAAATGCCGTTTGTATAAACGGTAAGCTTCATGCTT
Organism: Setaria equina; assembly: GCA_003012265.1. NCBI lineage: Eukaryota > Metazoa > Nematoda > Chromadorea > Rhabditida > Setariidae > Setaria > Setaria equina. Next base: position 1,073 of record PQVD01000315.1, read on the forward strand.
CTTGATTTTTTCACTGCCAAAGTCTTTGATACTGAAATAAAGAACAAAAAAAACGATGAAATAGAATAAGTTTCAAATATTAGTCATTTTATCACAAACTGATTAGTAACAATGATAGTCTAAACTATAAAAACGGTACTTTTAAGATATTAAATTTTGATAAATAAAGTTGAAAAAAATTTTTTGCAAATTTTACTTAATTCTATTCTATCAACTTTTGAATTTTGTACCGCATAAAAGTGATTTACATACCTTAGTTTAGTACTTGCTGGAATGGCAGTGATAGTGGAAATGATAGTGATAAAAATGATGAGCAATGGATGATGACGCATCATCATAATCTCAAATTAATATGAACTGATTAATTAATAAATTCTGTCGTCTTTTAAATGACATTAAAAAGCTACTAGCATAATGTTTACTCTGTGTTCGAGAATTATTATTCAGCGAGGAGAAATGAACAGTTAGGCACATTTCGTTCATTTGATGTTCTTATCAGTGATAAGCAATTTGTCGTGCTTTGCAAACTGTCGGAACATTTCAGTTTTCTAGATCAAAAAATTATAAATTTTCCTCCTTTTTTACAGTGATCTTTGCTCTACTATTTTATTTTCCTAATTATAATAATTTTTTTCCTTTTTTTTTTTGATGCAGTAATAATTATAATTAATAATGTTTTATGATGAATGCGTTTCTTTTTTTTTGCATTCTAAATTGCATTAAATAATATAATTAATCAGCCTTTGCTTGTTATTTTAAAATTAATCTCATAACAATGAAAGTTATTGTCTTTGCAAATTATTTTAAAACCAATTTTATAAATTGTAAGAAAAAATATTTTAAATATATAATATCATTATGCTAAAGTGATGCAAGTTTTTTTTATTTTTAGAAAAAGAAATTTTAAAAAATAAATCGATCTGATGCATAACTGATGATTAAACAAATCGAAAAAAAAAGTTACAGAAAATTATATTATTTTTTATTATATTATTATTATATTATATTATTATTATATTATATTATTATTATAATATTATATTATATTATATTATATTGTATTATATTATATCTATTATATTATATTGAATTTATTATATTATATTTTCTTTATATTATATTTTCTGGATGTTTAACGAAGGAAATGTATCGTTCCTGTCTGTAACAGAATGAGTTCTTTACACTTGCTGTTCGATTTCTCCATAATCCAAAAACGAGAGAGTATTCAAGCCAAGTTCAGGAGTGTTATAGATAACAACATCATGTAGGTCATCATCGCATCATATAGGTTTGTCGAGATTTCACAATAAAGTAAATATTGAATGGTGTCTTGTTGGTTTCACTTCGAAATAGAGGCTTTGTTGAGTGTTCCTGAACTGTTTTTTAGTACCAATGAAGCAAGGTCAGGACCGTGCCGTTTAGCGATCTTTCATTCTTGATTTGGGATGACCGAGGCATAGTTCATATTGATTTTTTCTCGCTGATCATTTGTGTTGTCAATTGACTTGGTGTCTTCATTGATTTTGGTAATGCTTTTTTTGAACTGCTATATTGTTACTTGCATTATATTAATCTTGAAAACAAAGAATTCCAGTTTCTATAATCGATCAGTGTCGGAAAAAATTTACTTGTTTGGAATACATATGACTCACTGATTGCGGCAGTGAACATTGGTTTCGGGTTTTAATTACTATTCATTTAACCACATGCAGTTAACATCAGACGCATTTTCTGTTTCAGTCGCTCATACTTTCGATGAAGTTTGGTCGGTAATTTTCGTGACCGTATTCACTTTGATGAACTCGAAAAAAGCCGATTGTGATAGAAAATCAGGATGCTTCCGACCGTCCTATAACTTGATCCTTGATCCTGTTTTGTTAAAATTAACGTAACCCAACCATGTCACTTATTTGTTACTGGAATATTTCATTTCGTATTTGTTTTAAATGAGTTGTTCATATTTCGAGATCATTTTTTCCTCTAACTAGTAATTCTTTGATTTTATTAAATGGAGTTATATTGAGCTCCTTTCATCTTCTTCCTTGGATTTAAATTTGGTTCGCTAAGTGTTTTGAGATGAGCTCAAGATCTGTATTGATAACAGGACTCATTACTCAAATTTTCTATCACAAAAGGATTTTTATTTTGTCAAGATTTGCAGTTATGTAATGCGTTGATTCCCATCAGTTCATCACTTACTGTTCTGGCTTGGATTGCGTTTTACGGAATACACCACAGAATCCCGAATTATAACTTTCTTTGCAATAAAAACGTTGGTTATTAATCCGCACTTACGTTTAGTGTGATTTTTCTGTAGACGATTGAAGCATGTATTAAAATTATGATCTTGACACTAATTGTTCCATTGATTTCTGCTGTAGAAGTCCCTTCTTAGTTTAGTCTCGTTTTGATTTCGTCTTGCTGACAGTTGTAATTTTGTGTCATTACTACTGAATCCAACACATTTTTTCATTGCATCGAATGTTGGAATTTCTGGTACTAACATTGTGAAATCGGCGATTTGCAAATGGTTACTTGTTCTTGGATATAATATCGAACTATTGACTGCGAACGCTTGTTTTCTTTTCATTATTATTTAATAACCACGATTCATCCCTTGTTAATATACTATGCAAAATATCCATCCTTCAAATTTTCCTTCAGTTGTCATTTCTATATTTAATGTTGGAGATCCATCCTCTCTAATAATTCTCTCGATTGCTTCTTTATGCTGGTTTCTTTTTCTTTCCCCTTAATTGCTTCTTTATCCGTCAAGATATTTTTGTTTCAGTGATATGTATGTAGTATGAGCGAAGCGGTATGAGTGGTGTGTTTTGTGCAATAAGATTTTTTACGCCCTTGCCGACAAGATGTTCAATGTATTTTAAGTTGATTCGTTTGCCATTTGTTTAGCATATCAGTAGTTGCTGCGAGCCAAGTTGGTCATTTCTTACTGTGTAGTATATTTTCTTTAAGGCTATGTAATCCTATATACACAATAACATCGATTACAGTTTCACATATTCTTTCATCAATAATATATGATAAACATCGAAAAAGTTGTAGAAGCCGAATCAGTATGAAATGAGGAAGCCGAATATATGGATGATTTATTGAGCAAACAAACGTGGGAATTCAATGAATTGTGTCCAGAGCCACGTTCACAGAAAGACTGGTGTCTTCTTTCCAAAATTATTAGAATTACACAGGTAACCAAGCAGTGAATGCTGATTTGGAAGAGTTAAATATTGGAAGCTCTGGTTTACGAATATTAAAACTATTCAAGAAAGAATTGTATAAAGCCAATTAAATATTGAAATATGAAGTTGGGAATCTTGTTTGGTTTTTACAGAGAGTAAACAAAGAGGATGGATGGCGTCAAGATTACTGTCCGAAATATGTTGTTACCATGCTATTAAATTACGTACAGTCCTGATTTCGTAAAGGTTCGTAACTGCGAGTAAAATAGCGCAGAGAAAGCTATTCCCTTCCATCGTACCATTTGTATAATCAAATCGTAAAGTGAGGAACATCGACCATTTTGAAAGGACGTGTCGTCATGTGATTCAAATCAGTGTATTTAGAGATTTGTTTCTAGACTGAAACAACGCTCAGTTTTTCATGCTATTTAAAATAAGGTTTCTAATCAGAGAAGAGCTAAGAAATATCCTTTTTTCAAGAAAATTTTATCCAACAATAGATGCGCAAATTGCTACTGATTTGAGAGATTTAAGATTTGAACTTTGCTTTCGTTCTGGACAGTTGTTACTATGAACTATAATTCCAAAGTGTAAACAGAATTCCGTGGAAGCAGAACTTTACTTTGGACGATCATTATTGTTGTATGAAAAAAATTTGCGGTGCGGGATGAAGGAAGGGAATTGAATAGAAAAAGGATGGATACATAAGAAAAGAAATTAAAAAATTTCTCGCACAAGACTCTAGCTGTCAAAAATATTAAAGCAAGTACAATGTGAGAGATATGTAATATAACTTCGGGACACTATGAAACTGAACAGAAGTACAATCCGTCAGATATTTTGTCTTTTTTTATAAAAATAAGAAAGGTTGTCAAATCTTACGAAGAACCAAAATTAGATTTTTATAGCAAGATGAATTGGTAAAATCTGTTTAGTTAATGTGTTGTTTGTATAAAAAAGTGGTCCTAATTACCTGTTTTGTGAGCCACGTTTTAAATGTGGATATCAGCATATCTATGTATCGACTTTAAAAGGTACCATGAGCAAAGTAGAATTCGAATTCCATTTCTACAGTGAAACGAGCGAGGTCTGTGGAATAATTCCATGCTTTTTTATAATTCTTTATATCAACAAATGTTCACTTATTGCAGTAAACAATATGCTTGTATAAACCAGAATTAAAATTTTGTTAATTTATCAAACTTTTTATCTTTCAAGCGGTAGGCTTGTATAACATGATTCTTTTACTTTTTGGCTAGCTATTCACATGGTTTTTGCAGATGAACAAAAATCTCGGCATCATCTACTTCTAGATAGTAATCTTCGAAATAGTATAGTAAGTTGAAGCAAAAAATTCTTTGACTCGTCAAAGTTGTTCCCTGAAAATTAACAGAAGTACATTTGTTAATTCAATCAATAAACCCATGTCTTGATTCATTTGATGTGCTTACCTGTAGCAGGGGGATCAAACTTTGAGTATGAAATTCATTTAAGAGCAATAGAGCAATGGAAGAAAAAATAGATTACTAAAGCGTTTAGTAAGGTAGAAGTTTCATGTGAGGCCTATTTTTCTTAAATCTTATATTTAACGTAGTGCGAAGATTTACCTTAACTAATATCATAAAACATTGAGACGCTTCTTCTCACTTTAATTTGCAACTTCTTTCTGCAGACTGCTGACAAACCACAAAAAGTCTTTTTTGATGTGCATCATTGCATGTTGAAATCACTTCAATGAATACTTGAAATCGATTTTCATACCTCTGTTTGAAGTTTAAAGTCTAGATATTGAATTGAAACAGCCATAAATAATAATGCTATATATGCATATAAGTCTGTATACTGTTATTTACAAAGTTATTTATGATTATATATATACTAGATTGAAAAGGGGAGTAGAAGAAGCTCCCAGATGTTTGAGCCCACTGATACTTTGGCAGAGGGCCAGTAATATTTTTGCGAATAATCATCACTTTTGAGAGGGAGCTCAAGGCCACTGAATGAGTCATGGTACACTGGACCGTTTAGTCATTATTTCTGTCCCCTGACACATGCCTTCTTTTTAAGTTCCTCTGCAACATACCGTTTACTAACTCATGACTTGCTTACTTTTTTACCTACTAAAAACCAAGTACTATTCTGCTTCCTCTGGGACAGGTTGCTTACCCGTGTGACAAATATTCTTTAAAAGCTTACAGCATAGCAATGACAATATAAAAACAATTATGAGAAATTAGAGACCGTTTGGGTGGACTGTAGGAACAACGTCCTTGTCTGACTGCTCAGAGCTACTTGAGGCTCTGCCCTTTCCAAATTCTTAACTTACTGTCTGCTACCTGTTCTCAAGATGTTTTTCGACATGTAACCACAACCAGCGCAGCTCAGTCATCGAGAGTGTTGCGGATCACCTGGGACAACCCACTGACAACTCCCCACTCTTCCCATGCACACACGCACTGCATATCACCTCCGCATAGTAGCAGTGTTGGCGACGTTAATGTCGTTGTCACCCGCATCGCCTTCAACAGTGTCGCAGTCGTTGCCGTTCTATTTTGATGCTTTGGATGAAGGTGTATGAGGAAATTGTTTATTGTTGTTGCTTTCCTAGTCTAGCCGTACTTCAAATATCTTATTCTTTCTTCGCCTTCATACTTCTCAATCATCTCTCTACACAATATGCAAGTTTTTATGTAGATTCTAAACTCTCTTTGTTAGTCTATTTACTTACTACTCTTTCAACCCATTAATTAGCGGCTTATTTGACTTCGTGAAGATTGTCGGCTTTTCCGTAAATAAACCGGAAATGTATAGTGCTTGTTAAGTGGAATGGTTGTGAAAAGCTTAAAGAAGGTGTTTTCTTTTTAGTGATATAACGGAAAGCAGAAGCAAATGTGTTAAGAAGTTTTCAACAGAAGTGCCATTGAACTTTACGTAACACTGGTTATGGTGAAAATAATGAATGCAACTTAAATAGAGTAGGCAAGTAATCATGTGCACAATTTTCCAGTTCAGCATTGCTTAAACCAGTTTTAGCCTCGTAGTTTGAAGATAGGGAATCGCTGAGATTTGAAATTATCAGTTTCGACTAGAAAATCGGCATTGTTATGAAGTTATCATCTTGATCGAGTTTCTTATGCTTTGTGGAAAATAAGAGTGTCATGTCATATAAGGGCTGCAATTATAATTTTTTGGAGTAATAAGCGTTGGCTAAAAAAAAAATTGAACATTTGTATTGTTTTTTTATGCGATTCTGAAGATGTGTAAGGTGGTAATAAGTAATTTTAAATATCCTAGTTATATGTAAGTACAAAAAAAGAATAACGGACGAAACTTATGAAAACAAGTGTCAAAAAAGAGAAACCCTGCAAGTTAAACCATTGGGAAGAAGGACAGTGGCAATCAAATATAAAAAGAAAGTATTGTATGCTTGTATTAGGTGTTGAGCTAGAGAGTAGGATCGCGATTTAGTTGTACATTTCTAACTATCTGATTCATTTGTGATTTTGATAAAAAGTAATAGTGAATGAAAATGGAGAACTTACGATTTAAATCAGAATCAACTACTGACATTAAAGTTTTGGTTCTAAACAAGAAGGACAGCATACAGAATATTTCGAGAAATATACAATGTTTAATGAACAACGGTTAAATTTTTTAACTGATGAAAATAATAATATCAGTACTGGAACATAAGCATCAGTAGGAAAAAGTTCGAAATTAATAAATATAATCACTGCTTCTGAACACTTAACTTTTATCAGTTATTTACTTTTAATTATTTCATTGATTGACGATCTCTTATATTACTTGTTTCCGCAGTTGGAGGGAATAATAAATTTTGTACTTGTTATGACTTTAGTTCAGCAAAACGACAACTTAACTATGGTTAAAAGTAATTATTGAGCTGATTATGAACAACACTTTTTATATATTTATAGAATGATTTTACTGATTTTTCGATACCTCATAAAGTGAGAACGGTATTTCAAAAATGCAATATTTGCCAAAGTGACCGAGATTCAAACCTTGTTCTCCATTAGATAAAATTCCTAGTGGAGAACAAGAAAAATGATTTTTAGAATACTAATACTTCTCGATACTTAACTAATTTAATTTTTTTTTTAAATGAAACGAAAAAGAAATGTGAAATCTCTTGAGGCACATTAGAATTAGATTTAAAAACACTGAAAAATTCCAATATCGTTTCAGAATTATCACAAATAGATGTTTTATGAGCAGTAGTTAACTAAGTACTGCTTCGTTTGGAAGATTTTATACTTTCATTGTTCTATCACTTTGAATATTATTATTGGATACGGTAATTAATTTATGCCTTTTGTCATATGAAATAAGGAAAGATCCATCGCTTAAAAAAAATTTTATATTAATCACGAATTGTATTAGGCAAAAAAATCATCGGCTTCATACTAATTGTAATCAAAGCAACTGATTAAAATACGCAAATTATTAATTTATTCAGTATTCCTAAACAAAATTTTAAAAAGTTTCCTCATAAATACATATTATTTAAAGTAATAGAAAATAATGGAAAATTATGCATTATCCATATTAAAGCAGCACAACTGAGATATTTATTATTGATTACATTGGCTTGATATTCACTAATTAGAATCACTACCCATTAGAAAGAAATGGGCATAAATACAATAGTCTAAACATTTTTCTTTGCCGAAATAACCAGGCACAAAGTTATTGGATTGAATTAGATTTGCCATCCAGCACAGAATTCGACTTAGCGTTGAAAACGTCACAATCCCCAGTAGCTGTGGTTATACTCACTTTTTACTACACTAAAAAGAGAATAATGATACTTCGAAGTGCAATATAATTATTTACAATTATTTTAACTTATTATGTGCAGCTTACTTATATCTTCCGTCTGGTTATTGCTGAAACTGTTTTGTTCGCAAACAATATTACTTAACTTTACAAATACTTTTTCTGTAATATATAAAATTTTCTTCAATTTCAGAATTAATATCATATAGTTCTTTTACTCTTTGAGGATCTGTTTTGCAAATTTTTTTAGAGGTTTTTTTTGAACATTCTGAACAATTTGCATGGGATTATTGCATGCTTGTTTCAAAAATTATTGGAAACTCTTGTTAACAAGTTTTAATTCTCTACGTCGCTTTTTTAACTTTTGTTTCTAGACTTATACATACATTTTTTCAAGAAAAAAATATATAATTAAGTTCTTAGGAATTTAAAGTTGACAAGCCAGTTTAAATACAATTGATAAAACTGTGTTTCAATTATTAGTCAAGAAAATCCATCAATTATAAATTTAAATTTACAATATTTTTTCAAGTTTTTTTTGCAAAAAAATGTAAGTTACAGTATTATGATATTAATATACAACAAATAATCTTTTAAATTAGGTAATCAAATCAATCTTCTTTCTATCGGTGTATATCTTCCAATTAATAATAAAATTAATATAATTGGCTTAACTGGCCAATTATTAATTGAAAAAGAAATAAAATTACTTTGTAAGGAAATCCATAATAATTAGTCGTATATATTTGACTACATTCTCAGTGTTATAATATGAGTTTCACTCAGTAAAGTTAAGATTATAGCAATAGGTTTTCCTAGCAAAATTTGCTGAATTTGTCTTACAACCTTTTCTGAATTATAAGTATTTAGTTGTTTAAAGATTCTGCTTTTTATTTCTAATTCACCATATTGTAAAGCTGAAATTTTAGTTCCTTACTTATTATTTGAAAAAACAGAGCGCTTTTAAATAGTAGCAAGTGACACTGAATTTCACTCTCTTCACTGTGCGATTTTACATCTTATTCTACGATGTCCAAATAAAATTTAGTCCGTCTTGAAACAACTATGCAACGTAAATGAACGGGAAATCAGTCTTGAACTACTTTCAATGGCTAACTAAATAGTAACTTTAGTTTTGATGTTAAAGAGCACTTGTTTTTATAAAAAAAATAAAGAAATTATCAGATACAGGTTCCCAGATTTTGCAAGACAAATGTCCTTTTGAAATCAAGACTTTAACATATTTGGTCGCAATGGTAAATATTAAGACTAGTTGGTATACTTGAAATTAAAGCAGTGATTTATAATGAATTAGATTAATGAAGCTTTATTCCTTAAATTAGCTTAAAAATTATGTATAATATTCGAAATGATTTAATCTCAACCATTAATTATTAATTATTAGCGTGTCATTATAATAAAAATAATGTTGGATCAAAAAATTAAAAGCCGAAAAAGTTCTTTGGGCAAAGTGACTTTGTGTTTTACTGATGTAGTAATTAATCGAATGAAATTTAATGATTATTAGAAAGTATTGCCGAGGTGCTATTGAAGTTTTAGAAGATCAAAATTAACTTATTGCCACAATTTGAAAACAGTGCTTACGTAGTAAACATGTTTTTTTTTCACAAATATGGTTTATGATGTTGTGATTGATAATAATAAGAAGGCTAATAAACTTTTAATTCACTGAAAATAAAGTAATAGATTATATTACTAACCTTGGTTTCCATCACTTATTACTGTCCAATATTATTATTGAGGTTTGTAGTGATTATTAATTGGAAATCTGATTTAAATCAAGTAGTTTAACACTAAAAATCTGCAATAATATCAAACCCCAATTATGTCTTGCCATACATTCTTCGCATGCAAAAAATACTCTAACGTTTATCAGTTAATGTTTCCATCATTTTTTTTTTTTTAGTTTGATTTATTTTCTCTTGCGGTTTTAAATTTAGTCACATTAGCAGAAAATTATTTTTTCTGGTTTTGGTAATTAAATCAGTTATTAGAGGACACGTAGTTATACAACTATGGTAATTTTGGACAGACTTTGAAATAAACTTACTTGATAATACTACTTATTTAAGAATGTCGATAAAATTGTAACTGGTGACAGATCATCATTTTCAACATCGAAATATTCATTTTTATATCATCAACGAATATTGATTTGATGAATGAAAAGTAGAATGTCGTCAGGGAGTGATGTGGTGCATGATGCATGACGAATCGATGTTAAGAAAATGTGTTTCGATGATTTTGAGCCATTTTATGCAATTTGATGACAAACTGTTGCTGTGGCACACCTTGTGACACTATTCCCGGTACGACTAGTCAGGCAGCGATCTTTCTTCCTCTCTGTGCACCTGCACAGTCATCTTTTCGGCACATAAATTAATATCAATTACGAAGAAGAGATTTTTTCCCAACCTCGATTTTGAATGGAATTCCTCCTTCCCCGCGCATTCCATCACAATGCATCTTCCATTCAAAATACTGTTCCTCCAATGACAATACCTCAACTGTCTCGAAGTTTGATTCTTCTGCCTTCTGCTTCCATTTTAAATTTCTGTGACATTTAGCAAAAACCAGCATAATTCTTACTTTCTATACCGACTCCAACCAACATTATTTATTACTAATATAATTTTAAAAATGGATTACTGATGTCTTTTCACTATCTGATCTGAATTACCGTAACAAATACTGATCCTTGTCCAAACATGGGCTTATAGATAAGTGATGGAAGATATGCCATTTATTTTGCACTGTCTGGATATAATAGCAAATGTTTCACGATTTCAACATTAGCAGATTTGTATTATTCTGTTAGGCAAAACCGTTTTCATTTTGCGGCATTTAAAATTTTGAGAAATTATTGTTAAAACTCAACAGATAGCTGGTTCTCTGGGCTAGATGATTTCTGAAGATAGTCATTTTATTTCCGAAAACTTGATTCTTTAAACTTTTCAAACGAATCTTACCAAATACTTTTTTTCTTACTACATTAATTGCTGTTCAGAAGTTCCTCTGTGGTTTTCCCATCATCTTCTGTCTTCTACAACATCGCAGGTGATAATCAAAATAATTCTCTACCTTTCTATAAATCCGAGTTCACGTCCTTAGCTTCATTCATTTTTGAGATACTATGTTTTTCATGATTTGGTTCATAAATCTTATTTTTCTAACTCCCCAACTAATGATTGTTTAGAAAAAAATTTTGTGAAACCCTAAATAGTTGTAATTTATTCCTGACAGATTTAACAGATCTTTTATATAAAAATGAAAGAAATAAAAAAGAAGTTTATTCTTAAGATATTTAATAAATCTGCTAGGGACAAATTTTTTTCACTACTGCTTTTTATTTATTAGTAATATTTCAATTTTTTTAATGGTTTCGAGTGAAACGGTTTTTATATCATTTAGTACGTGATTTCTCATTCTCTTGTTTTATCAAATACTAACTGGAAAATTTATGTAATTGAATTCAGTGAGTGTTCCAAAATTGGCCGTGTCTGTTCGCAAAGGTGTTTGGGTATCAGAAGTTTAGCTGAATAACACCGAAGCCATGACATCATCTTCAAATGTATTTGGCGAGAAAGCTTCAATTTTTGTTTCTATCACCATAACGTTGATTGGCCTGGGATTAAGTATTACTGCTATATTGTTACCGTCATGGCAGGTACTAGTTGCGATATTAATGTTATGGGCTTCATTTTTTTCCAAACTTTACTGGAATTATAAACATGAAGAATCGATCGACATTTTTTAACGTAAACTATAATTTAAATAAATATTACTTTAAATTTTCACAAAAGACTTTTTTTTCGTTTTTTCATTCCAGTTTTTAAGATCATCTTGTCATATTTTACCTTAAATTGAGGTCGTAAATTTACGCGAATACAACTCGATTCACGAACATGGCTTATGGTTGGATTGTAGAAAGCACAGCAGAGATAGCAATGCCAATGTACTGCTCAGAAGGTTTTATCAAATCACGACAATTTTTTTTCTCTTAAACAAATTTTTAATTCTTTTTTGACTTTGGTCTCGGCTTAAACCTTTAGAAATCTAGGTCATAATCAGCACACGTACCAAGGAGAATAATTAAGTGGTCCTACTGTAAAATGCTAAAAATTTTTGCAAAGATATCTTTGCTGTCTGTAAGATGTGGTTATTTTTGTTCACTAGTAAAGCTAAATGAATGAAAGAAAATATTTTGATTGAAGAAAGGAAGATTGCTAATGAGTCATGATTTCTAGGTACACAACAAACACAGAGCCTTTAAATTGTGTCTATAAATTTGACTACGACAAATATTCGGGCACTTTTGATTTGGAAAATGATAATAGTCCTGTTGGAGAAGTAAATAGGCACAAATTTTATGGTTCGTTCTAATTTTCTTTTTGTTTCACTGCAAGTAGGAACTAGTTAGGACATTTTGTACAGAATGTGCTATTAATTTTACTAGTTTCAATGTTCTTTAAAACTGCCTAGTAAATTGTAAATAGAATGAAGTTTCAGGTTGGCATACAGCAACGTTAATTTTATTAGCATTGGCACTGCTAACGTCATTCCTATCAATATGTCTAGGCCTATGTGCGTGTTGTTACAGTTCACTAGCACTAATCGTCACGGGTGTTACTCTGATGACAAGTAAGTTAAACTAGTCTTTTTACATTGCTTCTGCTTCTCACAGTCAAATCCTGTAGTTTCAAAATATAAGTCACTAAAATACTGCTTTTTATTATGGATGAAACACTTTTTCAGCATTTTTGTCCGTAATAGCGGAAGGACTATTCTTTTTTTATTCACATCGTGCCGACATACGTTTCATCAAGGGTATCGTTAGTACTTACGAGGTTTAAAAATATTCTTTGTATAATTTTTTTTTCAATTTCTGTGCTACTTTTGAAGTTATTTTATTATTATGCCTAATTGTTTGTTCATAGCCTTTCATGTAAGTTAAAGAAAAAACCCAGGTTATACTTGAATAATGGTCTCATCATAGACATCTGCATTTTCAGCAACGAGTTGGCATGGCATTTTTCCTACAGATGGCCGCATGTGCATGTCACTTTATTGCTTTCTTGGTTTCACTAATATTTGTATATTTTGCATGGACTGGTAAAGGCGATGCCAGCGATCGATACAGTTTTAATCGAGGCTCAAAATTAAACGTAGCAAGTATGGGAAGGTCTGCATCTAAAAACATTTCTCAAACTGTTTTTTGAGCACAGTATCATATCTTTTAGGTAATGTTTATATATAATATGTGTATCTCCCATGACCTATTCACTAACTTCTCCGTTTCTAGATCGAAAAGACGGAGGAATATTTCATGTATCAGAAAAGTTTAAAAATAAATCTTGAATTTTCTAAAAATCATGTACAAAAGAAAACAAAGAAAGTAGATATTAGAAGCATCTCAGGAACCTTTTACTTGGTCTGCACCATTTTTTTTTTTTTTAACTATAGTTTTGCCTTCCGTAATACCATTTAAAATTTCTGTACTAATAAACAACTGCTTGTTTCCAGATCGCTGGAATTTGAACCACAAATGATATACCAGCAAAATGTTGTTCCCACTGGAATTCGTCCCCCTCATTATATGAAACATCAGGAACAATATGATAAAAACATTACTGAAGGTACACCCGAATTAGGAACAAGACAATTATCTGCTGAATTTTTTGGCCAAAGGGTAAGACGGAAAAGTGAAACCTGTGTCTAACTTAGTCCAGCTGTTTTGTAAAAATCTACATGCTTCATACATAAATTGATTTGTTGAATGTAATTTATATCGTAGACGTGAAATCTTTACTGATTTGAATCCTGAATTCTAAATTCGAAATATCAGTTTTTCGTCTAAATATTTTTTCATTTAAAATATTTAAACGACGATAAGGAAGGTAACATTAGTGATTAATTTCCTCATCATATTTTTTTTTCCTGTAGAAAACGTTTCGTTATATATTAGATGCCTTTTTATATGTGTTACTTTGTAAATTCTCGCAAACTCAAATTTACATTTCCTTTATATTTTAAAATCTATTTTCTATTTCTGTTGTTTTTTCAAGTCAGTGCTTTTAGCTTAAATTCCATCAGTCTTCTACTAATGCTATATATATTAACCGCATTTTTTTTGAGTTAATGAATGATCACAACTCTAAACCATTCACTTTCCTGCTGATGTTACTAATTTCTCCAAAAAACTTACATCTTTACAAGAATTTTCGTATTTCACTAATCAGTTCGTGTTTACCTTCAGTCGATTTTACTTGGATACTAAGCTTCATTTTGGGAGTTATTAATAAGGAGTAATCTTATTTAAATTTGCTACGACTCATTTTAATGGATTTGTCAAGAAATGTTATAGTTTTTATTATTAAAGCATGATTTGTATAATAGCATATATTACCTCGCTTTTCACAAGTTCTTGTAAGTGTGGATCATGGCTTTATGTGTAATTTTCTTATTCGACTTTTTTATTCTTAACTTCCGATCTTTGGTAGTATTGTGTCCTATTTGACAACTCACCTGAATTTTGTTACACGTCTCGATTTATTTGAAGAAAGTTGCTCTAGTTTCCTGAAAGTTATACATGTGACTTGCAGAAAACCAGCTATTTTTAATAGTGCAATGAAGTTGTTGCTATTACATTTTATGTTGTTTGAAAGTCTGATAAAAAAACTACTTCAGAACAAACACACATAGGTCATTTTGCACTAATTCAATTTTTAATAAGTGAAATTATCAGTTTTCAAACGAAACTGAAATATGTACTTGTCAAACACTCTGTTTAGCTCTGAAAAATTAATTTCCTTCCATTTTAAAATCAAAAGTTAAGTATGTAGTTGCATTAAACATGAAATGATAATAATAAAAACATATTGAATGACTACGATAAATATTGTACATCCAAGCTAAGTTTTATTTCTTTTTTAGGTTTTGACAGTCTTTCTCGATATTTGTTTAATGATTGATTTCAGGGCAAATTTTTAGAGCTAACAATAAAAATTCATATCGAATTCTATGAAATGAGAAATGGTTTGAGGAATATTTTGCTTAACGCTGCATATATCTGAAATAATATTCCTTGCAGTTTGGCATTTCATTTGGAGTGGTGAGGTACTATGAGTTTAGATTAGATTCTCTCAGAAGATTTTCAAAGTGATGTGTGTCCGCATATGGTTTCAATAATTAATATTTGAATATGTTAGTTTAATTTATGGCTTTCATCAGTTTATTTATGGTTCTCCAATGCCATGTTTCATTCAGAAATCATAAGTTAGGTCTTTTAATAAATTCTCTTCCACTTCACTGCAAACATAAAAATCCCCTCTTCACCAGTGTTGTATTCTGATTAATTTCGCTCCGCTGCTAACTCCTACCCCCTAATTTTCTCTTTCTAGAAAAATTTCCCCTGCTTACTCGTTGTGCAATTAGACGAATTTACAGAGAGGCATTTTTTAAAAAAGAAGAACTCACAGAATCGTTAAGATTTTTGATCTGGAGATAATAATGAATTCGATGAAATTGAAATTTCGAAAAAATGTTTAATGACTAAAACACTGATACAATCTCCGCTGGAATGACCTTCCATCAATGCGATATATGATTGAACTCACGGTTTAAATGCATGAAATACGAGGAAATTCGCTAACCTTCTCAGGGACAGTCATTTATGAGACAATGTTACCTTTGCAGCTTGTTTTATTTCAGTACTCTGGGATTATAGAAGAATCTTTTTAAGCATATGCCCTATCAGTCTATACAATTATATGACCTGTTGGAACAACATAATACCAAATGAACTTTTTGTCCTCTCCTGTTAATGTGATTTTTTTTTTAATATCTTAAAACTTTTTCTTTTATGCCCAAGTAAAATGATGTGATTTTGCGTGTGTGATATCTTGAATAACACATACAGTTCCAACTTCCAAATGGTCAAGAACAATCAGTGTCCTTGGACCGGCTGCTGTTCAAGTTTGGCAGAATGCAAGAACACTGGTTGTTCTACGATTGATGCCTTACAGTTGTATCCTGTCCTCCGTAATTCCCTCACATTATTGCTGCCATATTGTCTGAAGACTATCATAAGCAAAGGTGGACACACACAGAACATGCGCCTCTGTTCAAACGCAGACAGCCGACGCACATCAGCGCTGCGCAACACGCTCAACGATCGATTTCAAGTGCGACGACACCCGCATGGATACCGGTCACTACTAGTGCAGTGAGGGAAGATCACCTCCTAATTCGGTTCTGTGTTGCTTTGTCCTCAGAATTTTGAAGCAGCTAGTCCCTTCTTCAGTTTGTCGAATTGCAACATTGTCTGCGACTCGCAAATGGTTCTTCGCTTCAAGTTTTTTTTAAACTTGGTGCAGCTGCCGTGGAGAAGTATTGATCGTCACACTTCTGTTGTTCTCAAAGTTACTTGAAATCATTCTAGCCATACTGTTGTTTCAAGGATCTTCGAAGAAGTCATCAAAACTGCACGGGACTTGAATGAAGAAGAGTTAAAAGGGCTTGTTTTCCTGCAAAACTCAAATCATTTATGCTGCAAGTATCAGTTCTGTTGAAATTTAGCTGCTTGTAAAAGGCACTCACTGTCCTGTCAGTTTTGTTGCTGTCAAAAGAAGTACCACTGAAGACAGTGAGTTATAAATAGGCTGCTCGGTGATAGCAATTCGGAAACGTGATGTTGTTTGAAGAGGCAACATCATCTGATGAGTCATGGTTGAAGTAATTTCAAAGTGTTATCTATGATAATTTATTCGAGAATCTCAACACAGTTTCCATACCACTTGTTTCAGTTCCCACCCAGTAATTCCTTTTTATTGTTTCCTTTTCTCTCTACTTATCTATTATTTCAATTCGAGACGTAGGCCCACTTCGCCAATGGTATTAGCAGACATTATATTAGTCCCAGTTTCAACCTTTTTTTTGTGTATAATTTTTTTCGATATTGTGTCGTTGTATCAAAAACTCTTCATTTAAATGATCGATCCACTAACCCACCTATAATTTTAATAACTAATTAGCCATTTCTTAGTTATTATAGTGGTGGTTAGAAGCGAAAGCTAGAAGCAGTGAGCTAGTGGAAGTTCGGACTACAACCAATGAATACTACTGAAGAAAATTCAAGCAAATACAACAAAAAAACAGCTTTATCGTTGTTTTTCTTTCTTGAATTGATTGCTTATGTTTTGAGTTGTATCGCTCTTATAAGCCCAAGCTGGCAGTACGTGTATCTCGAGGTATATTGCTTTCTGCTCGGTTTTTCCAAATTTCAATCATATTGGATCCAAATTGCAATTTAACTTTTTTTTCTGGCTTGAATTTACCCGTATTTACCGAAGTGTTCAAATCTCTTTCCCAGAATACTACCCTTTCCCATCTCCTCTCATTCTTTTTCTACTTACTATTATTAATTAGTCTTTTATACTCATATTAAAACTAAACACTAGAATGGACGTACCGAGCATCACCATGGATTATGGCTTGACTGTAAACGCGATTATTCTCATGATTATGGCAGGAGTCGCGAGTATTATGAGACTCTATATAGGTTGGTGCTACTCCAGTTTGCTGTTCTTGTTAAATACATGAATTAAAAGCGCGACCATATTTTCCTCTATTTGATCCTTTCTTGCATGCCAAAATTCAGTCGTGATTTTGCAAAACCCACCTTGTTTTGACCATTATAAAAATTCCAGGCTTGATAAGCAACAGTCACCGTTTGATCAATTTTTTCTTACATCATTAATGTGTGTATATAAATTCGATTATTATATTGATAGCGAAGATCTTTATGATCATAATCATGACGAAAATCGTCTTCAAGACGACGCCAATCAGCATTTACCGTTGGGTTTGTTAAATGCTCCTGTTACATTTTGAATTTCTAAAAATACTTAAACTTCTTCATTTTTTTCCTTTTTCTTTCTCATTGGTAAATCTGTAGTTTGTTTCAGGCTGGAAGATAGCATCGCTAGCTGCTCTTGGATTTGCAGCTCTAACAGCAAGTGCAGCTTTACTACTTTCAGTTTATGCTTTTTGCCACCGCACCCTTATTTGTGCTGCAGCTGTCCTTGTTACTGTTGCTGGTCTGTATATTATAATTACTAGAAGTCTGGTTCTCCCAAGCCTTCTTCAAAGTTCCAACAATATTAATTTATGGATAAATTCTTGCGATATTAGGAAATAAATCTTAAGCCTTCTGTGTATTAGTAAAAAGATTTCGTTTAGAGTTCAGATGAGAAGTTTAATTATGAATGAAAATTTCAACTTTGCTATGAATATGAATAATAAACTGTTACAGCTTTACTGTCTTCTGTGGGCCTACTGGTATTTTACATCTGGGGCAATTATCAGGACAACAATATAATTAAAGAAGAAGACGGCACTTACCAGGTTCCTTTAACGAAGAATTGCACGTAGCGTACTCGTACTCGTACAGCTTTCAATATTATATGTAAAAAAATTGCGAAGAATGATCTAGCAAATAATAATTAATTTGTATTGGCTACAGTGTTTTATCGACAATAAAGATTAGGTCATAAATGATATTTCAGGTGCTAGATCGACTTAGGGTTTCATCAGTAATTTGTGGTGCATTCTGATATGCATAAAAGGAGAACCATTCTCAAAAAATGTTCAGTCCTTTAAATAGTGAGTTGGGATTCGTTCTACGCTACATGTTGTACCCTGCACTAATTCCTCACCATTCCCTTCATTCTTCACTAAAAAATATGTGAAACATTGATAGAAATCTGTTCAGTGGAAATTTGGGATCTTGGATTGCGTTGTGAAAGTGGTTGGGAGGTGTGGGCATAGCGCAGTGGTTATATTATCTGTTGGTGCGCAAGAACTAGTCAGTGCAAATGTTGGTGCTAAACCGTTTGATGATGAAAATTTCTTTCCCCAACAGAATGGATAGATATTCGAAGAATAAAAAGATCCAGCATTGTTGAATTTACCGTTCTGAAAATGGTGAGGCCAATCGCCAAATATTTGCGGTGAAATGATTGGAATAGTCAATACCTATCCGTTTGTCTAATAAAGAAATCAGAAAATAAACATGACTTTTGAAAGTCATGGTGGAGTTGTTGAATTTCCTAGGTATTACTTGAAATATATGAGGCGCAAGAGTCCAAAGGCTGGAAGTTTTCTTAACCTTTCATGGTTTTCTAAAGTAACAGCTTTGCTGATTAGAGTATTAAATCCCCACATCTATGTAAAGATGAGTGCAGAACTTTTTTCAGCCTTTAAAATTTGTTCATTTTTAGCAATATTTTGGGTGGGCGCTCTATATACAAATAGCAGGGACAGTGATTCAGCTTCTTGCATCCATCGTGGGTTATGTTGTTACCTCGATTGCATTCAGAAAAACCCACACCAAACTGATTAAGATCGAGGTTCTTCCTTTAAATTTGTTCGGATTATTGTTCAGTAGTTCTTCAAATCAATTTATTTGCATATTTCAAGTTAAAGAAGATCCAGATTTCAGGTAATTGATGATAATTCTACCTTACTTGACGGGCCATGTTCGCTTCCGTTGAAACGTTCATTCTCAGCAATTTACAAATTGGACTCAGCTGCCCTCGAAAAGTGGGAGAAAGATTATTTAAATATGGTCCAGTCAGGAAGTATTACGGAACAGGTAATCTTTCTAATAGCTCTTCTGCTTTATCTTAATGGAACTGTTAATTAGGTACTTTGGCACCACTGAGACGTAATCATAAGTCGAGTACAATCATTTCAGACCTTATTTTCAGTTTTTCTATTGTTCAGTCTTGGTACCATTTGATTACCTATATCGTTTTTATTATATACCCCAACAATGTAATATTTCCATCATTATCATGTGCCCCAGTAATGTAATATTTTCCATTTTATGAAGTTTGTTTTTATAACAAGAACAAGGTTTGCAAATTCAAGCGTGCAAAATCGATACCGAATTACAAGTATCCAAGGAAGAACCAACAACACTATTCACTGGAAAATAAAATCACGAAGTCCATTTCCAGTTCATTCACGAACTTCGACCAGTCAAACCTAAGCGCTGGTTCCGGAATATTTACTTCAGCAGGAAAAGTATCATCATCTCATTCGTTTTCGGTTCCAAAGGTCATGCACCTCCTAATTTGGACTTAGATGGTTTATTTCACTGAAAGCCGTAAATTTTACTCTTTTATAAAAGCAGCGTTTCTTTCTTATTCAGTAAGTGATTTGAAATTCCAATAATTGTTTAAGTGGAACAGTCAAATGATCGAAATGCGGTCCAGTGCATAATACAGGGATTTACCTAGTAAAAGCCCAAGAATTTCTATTACGATTCCGAGAAATAAATATTAACAATAAAGTTATCTATTTGTAATGCACTTTCCAGTTATTATAGTTTTAGAAATCTTCAGTAACTGCGCAAATTTTTTTTTTTTTTGTGAACATCTATTTTTGATTACAGTCAATTCTAAAAGCATCGAAACAACTTTCAACGATATCCAATGTTGTTGAACAGTTAAGCGATCATTCTGATATCACTTATGAACACTTGCCCAACGATGTAGTGGAAAAATCACGAAGTGCAGAAACGAACAAATCGTTTTCAGTTGCTTCTCCTAATGTTAATTCATTTGATCAAATCAAGTATGCACGAATATTTGTCTATTTTTATGACTCATTTTGTACATTTCTTATGCAAGGTAGTTCTTTATCTAGAGAAAGATTTCTTGAGTAAACTTTTAATGTCGTTTTTCGAGAACAGGACTGCTGGGTAGGTATCGTTAGCAGTGATTATCTAAAAAAAATTAACATTCTTGGTAACAGAAATATATGCTCATGGACTTTCGCATAGATTGAACTAAAAATTTTCAGTACAGTGTAGAACAAGTACTTCTCTTTGCAGAGCAGTTCCGGGTCAATGCATTCATTCAGAAAGTTCAGTCAATGTCTATGATAAAGTATACGAGTGTATCTCAGACATGTCTAAACCAGATGATCACGAAGAAGAGAACAGATATCTTAAGAAAATCGCTATTTGTACTGACAGAATTTCAATTTATTCTGGTTCGATTTTTATTTCCAAAAAGTATCTGAGTCATCGACTTCTTCATTAATTGCTAGTACCATCAAGCATCTGCTTCATTACTTGCGTAAACCACTATCTAGCCGCAACTCGAATTTGCACAACTTTTTGTTTAACTTCCCTTCGTTTCATTGTTTTTTCATGTTTTGCGATAAATCTATCGCTTGTGTCAAGTGGCTCAGCAACTATGCATGTTTAAGAAAAAGGACAAGTAAATGATGAAGATGTTGCAAGAAGTACACTTATCAACGATGTACCTGTTGATCAGCCTCCTTGTTCGAACGCCACAACCACCGAGTTCACTTTCTGCTTCTATTTTCGAAATATTTTGGTTTGGACAATATAGGAAATTTCGTTAATAACTTTAGTCATTGTCCATTTAAATTACATTCGTGGGTTACCATTGAGTGGTGTGTGCATTCATTGATATAAATAAGTTTGCAGTCCTTCCAAGTAATATACGATTGTTTAGGGCTAAATATTTTTTCAGAGACTTCATTTATATAAATCGTTGCACTTCTTTCGCTTCTCCGGTGATTCTGCGTCATGATATCAATAAAACATTGGCGAAAACATGCGCAGCAATTCAACCAAATGTAGCAACACTGAATATGCGAAACTGTATTGTAGATCGAAATGAAAGGTTACATTTTTTGAATGTTACTGAATCATGATTCGGGTAATATTGCGTACGGTCAATTCATTCGACTTTAGGAAGTTCACGAAGAGGAAGTATTTGAAGAATCTGTTATGAATATGTTGAGGAATTGTTGTAACTAAGTCTTTCTAATTGACTGCATCCGGAATCATATCGGATATTGCAAACCCATCAAAACTTTGATTTTCTGATCAAAGAAAAATGAAATCATCAAAGTTTTTTGGAGTTCATCAGTTCACTAAATAAATGCGTGCCAAACCAAAAAAACAAACTACCAAACTCAATAATAAAAACTGACTTATCGTAAAATAGTGATACACAGACGATACGGAACATCATTTCGGCTTCTATCATATTAGTTATGCTGCCCTTGATTTTTTAATCTTTCTAGTGTGATGCCTTGGTTGTTATTGAAATATAAGCGCATTCCAAGAACAAACAGATTAGACTCGCTGTATTAAACCATATGTTTTATTTCTAACTCGTCACTTCCATAAGGTACGCACATCCGCTTCTCCAACTCTTATGAATTATGAATACTGTTCTATGTTTATTATTCCTACCAAGATAAATAAAGTTACTCGGAGATTTTACTTCTACGACGACTATACCTGATATTTAATTCAACGAAAACTACTACGTTCTGAATGATTACAATGTGACAAGTTTAGCATTCTTCATTGCTTCCCTCTGTTTACTGAAGTAAATTAATGTTTTCGTTTGCTTTCATTGGTGACTGTTTTTTACTCATAACTTATCGCTTAAAAATGTTGGCGAAGTATCTGCCATAGTAGAAGACTCTTGTTTATGAAGAATGGTGCATGCTGCTGCACCCAAACATTTTTTTTTAATGAAAAATATTAAATTTTTCATTCTAATTGTCAGGGGAATTTTAGGTGCTTGGGAAATGAAATGAATCGTTCCATGAGCTCACTGAATACATTTGAAAACAAAGCGAGTGAGAAGAATAGCAACCAATGGGATGAAGCACAACTTTGTTTGAATTTGTTTGTGAATGGTAGAGTAGCACCATTAGTTGCTGGAAGCAATTTTAGTGATGCCTTATCTGAAACAAAAAAGAGTAGCATCACCACCGTTTAGCAATTTATTGCTAAGTCACTGCTGTTTCCAGCCAAATAATGGTTCAGTGAGTTTTTTTAGCCAAAATACTCAGCCAGTATATGCCTTGCCAACGAGTCAAAATATGATGAGTGATGTATTCAGGGTGTTGCTATTGTTTTGATACTGAGATTCTTGGCGACGTTTGAATTGTTATGGAAATATTTAGTTACCATCAAGAAAAAAACTGTAGCACATGCATTTCTTTTTGTTCTGAAATAATCGCTACATATATTGCTTCCATCTATTTCAGTAATGAATATACTTGAAGAGCTGAGGATCGTGTTCTGCATAGCGTTTTATGGAAATATAATTTGTAGAAGTGAGAATTAACTTAGAGGATAACGGATTATGATTTACTGACTTTTGACTGAGGGACAGAAGCAAAGATCTAGTGGAAGAGAAATGCAAAAGAAAAGACTAGCCATGTAAGGAGGCCTCGGTACACAAAGATTTCAAGAAACTTTAGCTGTGCATGCTAACGCTGACACTGCTAAGGATCTCCATAGCGACACTGATAGTGTCAGGAAGTTGAGAGGGAACCGATTAGTGTGGTGCGATTGAATAGTGGATGGCTGAAGTGCATGTTATCGGAGAAATCCAAAGTGCATTTGGTTTTCCCGAACAACGCCTTTTTTGCCGTTGGGAACTGGGATTTGGTAAGTTGCTCGTTCCGTGTCAAATGAACAATTCATTTATAGTAGTGAATGTTTTTGTTCAGGAAACACAATTCTAGTTCCTGATCAAAATGTTTTTTACTTCTGGAATTCCAATCAGTTTCCTGTTTCAACAACTATCTCATCAAGAGCAGAGATCTTATTATTATCTTTTATTTAAATGGTGGTGGAACGTCAATTATTGACAATGTTAAGGTGGTGGTTGGCGTGTAATACAGGGAGTAAGTAAAGGGCAAACTCAGACGGACTTGTCTGAATACGGAGATTTCGCATCATTTTCACATCCTTTGGATATACATCTTGCCACGAAAACCATACAAGGTTAGCTTGAGGACAGATTAAATGAAAATTATTTTAAAGTTCAGTTTGAAATATAGAGCTCTTCCTGAATTTTGTCATGAACTCTTATATTCACATGTTACAGTTTCCTCTGATTCTGCAGTTCTTCATAGATAAGGATTACATGATTCGTTGTAGTCGGGAAACCTCGTAATAATTATAAAGTGAAAAAGGAATTTTGCTTAATCAAAATATTGCATGTGTTTAGGTTGGCCTTCAATTAATTTACAAATCTGGCACTACGATGAATTTGGTCGGCAGGAACTGTATGGTTACGGGTCCATATATTTGCCAGCTTCACCCGGTGAGCATCAGGTAGCAGATTAAGTTGTTTGCAAACATCTATAAAGTTCAGCTTATCGTTTTACAGTTACAACCGATCAGTGATTTAATTAATTTCGTTGATTAGGGTAGTTTAATTAAACAAATGATTTGAATACAGATCAAATGTTATACGTGGAGGCCGAAAGGCAGTTTACGTGAAGAAATGATGCAACATTTTATTGGTGGTGGTTTGCAGTTCACCGATGAAACTTCAGCACGACTCGATGAACATTCAAGACTGCATACTGTATCCATGGGCGTTGTCAGACTGCGTATTTCGGTGATAACCAAACATTTTGATCGTTTCGGAATTCAGTGTTAATCATTTGCTTGAAATGCTGTTTGCATTGCAAATATCATGCGTGAAATATTACTAAAATCTGTTAGTCAGTGCTTTTGTTTTGATATGAATGAATTCCTCCATTCGGAACTTATCTTTCCCACTTCTTTATAGTCTTTACAGTCACCGATCAAGTGATCCTTTATACCATCACTTGGCAAAGCGCATTGATCATTAGCTACTGCTGAGTGAACAGCGCTTTCACTCTTCACAGTTGCATGTGGGAACAATTGTCATCGGAACCGGGATGCGGGAGGGGTTGTGGGGTACGTGGTAATTGACCGCTCCTGCTAATTCCCTCTGAATTCATTAATCTACTTTCCCTTCCAGTGATAAAGAGTATCACTTTCTTGCTTTCAATACACCTCAAATTTTGTTTTTCGCCTCAATAAACTCTTGCCTTCCAACTGAGAACAAAGCTTTTTCATGAATATCGTTCGTAGCTGTTGAATTTTCTCCCATACCAATTACCCGTTGTATGCAGACACAAAATCTCTTCAAGTTTACTGTTCTTTATAAGAATAAAGAATTAGAGTCTAAACTTCTGATTTCATTGGTAATGTTGTCGGAAAGTGAAAAGCTGCTTGATCATCATAGATATCACGTAACTGAGATGTTCAGAAAAGAGAATTCGAGTTCATTTTATAATATGCAAGTCGACCAAGTAATCACCAAATTATCTAACCATGCAGCGTAAGCTTTTTTGTGGTTAAAGATGAAACTTCAAGTTGGCTTCCCCATATACAACGAGTTTCTTTTCAAGGTACCGAAACGTCCATGTCGATCGACCGCTGAAAGCACCGTCGACAAAGTATTAGAGGAAGGGCCGACAAAAAAACGAAAAAAAAAGAAAACTAGAACAGGCAGGAGAAGGAAGTTTTGAAATAGAAATGAAGCACTACTAGGTTTTTCTAGACTAACGAGAATGCAGCACTTGATCAGTGCCGTTAAAAACTTGGTATTCACTCCTACAACATCTTTTTGTCGCTTTAAATCGAATCACAGCTCGTCTTTTACACCTACATAGTTACATTCATACACAATACTTGGCGATGGGTGCGTATAGTTCCGACGTTCAACATCTTTAGCACCTGTTTGATGGTGGCCTTGAAGTTCGGTACAGTAACTGTGAGCAAGACTTGAGCGAATGCGGAAAGTAGCACAGAATATTGTCATATCCACTTATCATGGATAGATCTCAATTTACTGGTCCATTAGACATTACCGCCCTATATGATTTTTCTGAGAGAGGATTAAGGGACAGATGCAGCGACAAAACGGTGAGTAAAAAATGTAACGGTATTCAAAACAAACCGTTGCATATATATCCTGATTCAGTGGAACACACATTGTACTGTTTGTGTTATTTCGTCCTCCATCAAAAAACTCTCTTTCCTCGTTGTGTCGAGCTGAAACCGAACGCAAAACAAACAAAATAAAGTTTGCCAACTACATAACATTCATCAACCTTTCATCACTGTATCAATCTGTATTTTTTTGATTTGAATCGTTCAAGAATTCAGCAAGAACAGTTGATCTTCTTTCTTTCCTGACCATACAAAGCGATAGACGCAAATGTCAAATCCAAGGAAAGCATACAGGATTCAGATTTCACCTCTCGTTCATTCGTCTGTGTTCACAAATCAAGATTTTTATTCCGCCTTAAGGCATTCTGGACAATACCATTCTTTCTATACTGCCTTGCAGCAGCATATTTAAGCTGGAATTTTTCCCAAACTATTATAATTGTAATACGTAACCCGATTTAGTCTAACCCAACTAGAGCCGACCTGGCCCACCTCTTTCTTAATCGGTGTTCCTCCTCATGAATGATAGAGTACTTCTAGGAAGTAAGCGAAACAAGTGCTTCATGAAATGTTGTGAGAAAATAGCACGAAAATTTACAGAGGCCAGGGTGAGAAATAACTTCGAGAAGAGTGTGTCTTTGGGGGGAGCAGGTGGTTCATGACTGAGATCGGAAAGGGAAAGAATGATGATGAGTTCGCCCATCGCTTTCCGTTTTTCGAAATACGGACTGGTACGAGTTGCGAATGCGTTCCATTAATCTGGGGTGCATATTTAGAGGGATGCAGATTTTTTCTGGAAGGTTACGGTTCTCATGTGTGTTATTTTCACTTGTTGAAGTGAGTTGGGAAGAAGGTGACAGTACTACTTGCCTAGTATGTTTTATTTCTCGGACCAATCTCACTTTGATAAAACTATGGGGAATACAAGTGAAGCAGTGAAGTATATCCTGATATCAAGAAATTTCCAAAACGAATCTGTAGTTTTAATCATTTCATCGTTTGTTTTGTCTTTTATCGAGATTTTCATGAACGGGGTTTTTTCTAGGTAACGAAATCTTCTGTGCATAGAATGATAATTAGGAATTACTGGTTGTGGCCCGCAATATTCTCTTTGCCAGTCGTATCAACAAATGTCATTTGGATGGATATGGATAACCATGATGGCATCATCAAAAGTGCTCAGGTAAAAATCAACAATTTCTGTAATGTTTTTTCCAGATTCACCAGTTCTGGCAACAGAGACTAAGATGTCATTAAAAAAAGGAAAAGGTAACAAACAGAAACTAATTATAACGATTATTTTGAGGAACAAACCTTCTATTTTAACTTTGTTATTAAAGAAGAAAAAAATTTAACCAGTGAACTACGACAACTCACCGTATGTAATAGAAAGAATAATTTCTGCATAAGCTCGAATTCAGGGAATGAGTTAGTATTTCTCTTGATACTTCTGAGACTAACGGTACTGAGTTTCGGTATCTTCCATTTTTTCTCAGTCCTCCTCATTGAACTCCATAACTTTATCGCTTAAAACTGTTCAATATTTGGACTATATCATAATTCTATTACGTGTAAACTTAGTTTTTTATTTGTATGCGTTATCAAATTACACCAAATTATTGGTAACATTTTTATTCGAATAATGCTGATGATTATAACTGCTGAAATAATCGATACAGATTCTTCATCCAAACCATAAAGTTATGAAAAAAAAAAAGAACAAAAAGCTGTAGGGGGATCTATTATGCTCCTAACAGTTTACTTACGTTCAACAAATACAATTTGTTGATAATTGATATATTCTGACATTTTTTAAGGTTGTATTTGTTGCGTTTTGCGCCGATTGGTGTCCATTTAGTCGTCGACTGAAACCAATTTTTGAGGAAGCAGCTGCGTCATTTGCAGAAGAGAATCCTACAGCAAATGTGGTTTGGGCTCTTGTGGATAGTGTCGAACAAGTAAAATTTTGCTGGATGATGTTAACCGTTATGTCTCTTAGTATCGGTGGAAAAAACTTTTATATGGTGGAGTGATGATAATAGCATTTTGAATGTTTAGTTCAAGCTTTTTGCAGGCAAAAATAGCTGATAAGTACTATGTTAGTAAATACCCAACGATGAAGGTTTTCATTAATGGTGAATTAGCGAACAAAGAGTACAGGTAGCTTGGTCGTATTACTTCGCAGTACCTATTTCTTTACATATAATGGTTTTTTCGAAATTGTTGAGTTTCATAAGAATTCATTTTACCTAATTGACAGATCTACACGCTCTGTTGAAGCACTCACAGCATTCGTTAAGCAGCAGTTGTCATCCAGCATACAAGATTTTTCTGGTAATAAAGACTTGGAGCAGCAAATGGACAAATCGAAAAGAAATGTGATTGCTTATTTTGTAAACAAAGATAGTGATGAATATCGAACTTTCCAGGTCGTGTTTTGTGTCAGCTCAAGATTATTTTTTTATATTAATTTTTAAACTGAAACTACTGTTTAGCAAATGAAGTATATAAGATTTTTAGAGGGCTGCTACTGTTTTACGGGAAGATTGTGCATTTTGGGTTGGCATTAACAAAAATTTGGAAACTACAAGTGGGAGCATGATGTATTTTCGAGATCCAGACACTGAAGATGAACAGAAGGTTTATAGTTTTAGCAATGCTTTTGGTGAAATTTAGCAAGAAGCAGCGGTAATCTGTAATTATTAGAAAAAATTTGATTTGTCAGTAAATTTTTGGTGTCTAACACTGTAGATTTTAAATGCATTGTAAATTCACTGTTTTAATATAATATAAACTTTCTGTTAAATTGTTTTATACACTAAGATTTATTGCAGTTCACGGGCAGTTTTACGGACTACAAATATTTAAAGCAGTGGCTTACAGACAAGTGTATACCACTTGTACGTGAAGTTACATTTGAAAATGTTGAAGAGCTGACGGAAGAGGGCCTACCATTCTTGCTTCTCTTTAGAAATCCTGGAGACAAAGAAGGGGATAAAAAGTTCACTGAATTGGTAAATTGTATCTCATGATACTTTGGTAAGTGGAGAAATTTCGGGTCCTCAGGGTGTTAAGTGTTTCTAATTCAAATTTATTGCTTTTTTTAAAATCATTCTCGAAAATATTTGAAGTTGCTCATTAAATGCTTCTGATTTGCAGGTAATGCGTGAACTTTATGATCAGAAAAGTGCAATCAATGCTTTATTGGCAGATGGTTATAAGTTTGCACATCCGTTAAAACATTTAGGTAAAACTGAAGATGATTTGCCAATTTTAGCTATTGATTCGTTTCAGCATATGTTTTTATTTGACAATATGAATGAATTATACGTTCCTGGGAAGCTTCGGCAGGTAATTTTACTCATATATACTGAAATTGCAGATTGATATTTTAGTACCATTCCAACAAAACATTAAGATGCAGTCATCAATTTATTTTTCCTTATCCTCACAGTTTTTGCATTTTGAAAGTTTATTGCGTATGTTTGAGACGGATTCTCTTCTTTCTATGTTTTTCCGGTCGAAACTAGTTAGTAGTTTCTTTTCCAGTTTGTTCTCGATCTCCATTCGGGAAAATTGCACAAAGAGTTTCATAAAAATATGGATCAGGAAATGATAGATTTGCAAAAGTTAGCCCTGAAAAAGCTTGAAATGTTCGCTGAAAATGATGCACAATCAGTAGTTGCTACGCCACCTCCAACGCCTCCTCCTTCTGTTTTCAAAGAATTGAAACCATCAGAAAATCGCTATTCTTTGTTAAGGAAAACTGAATTGTAATTCATACATTTTATATGGTTGTTGTCGCAGCTACCTTTAAAATGAAAGGAGTGAAGATACTTTGGTCGCTGTCGCCATTCATTATTTGATTTTAAAGTTTCAGGACGTTTTTGAAGTGCCTTTCAAAATAGCTGATTGTGCCCACCTGGTTTAGTAGCAATAAAATATACTGTGATTTGTAATTAGTTTCTACTTAACTCCAGTCACTTTCATCCCAGGTGTGTATCAATGTACCTTCATAAGTTTTGATCTTAATGATTTTTAAATAAAGTTAGCTACAACTGGTAGCACGATTTATCAATCCCTTTTGAGGATATGAATTTGTTCCTCTTCTGTCCTCTTGTCTCTGCATATTTCGTATTTCGTTGTAATAGTTTATATCGTTATAGGAGGCAAAGACGAATATTTTTGTGCTGATTGTTAATATGCCTGATAGAGGAATTTTCAACGAGAGTTTTGGGGTCTCCTAATTCACATTTTTTTTTTTTTTTGAAACCTAACAGAAGTATTTCCATAGCTTATATGGTTTCTACAAGGATCTTCTTTGCTCGTTTTGCTTATTTCGATTTCTTCATATTCCACATTTTTAGTGTTAGGTGAAGTGTTTCTGTTCTGTTGCCTTCTTAATTGTTGAAAGTTGCTATGCTCAGTTTAATAGATATAAGCCGTTTAACATGTGCTGATGAAATTCGAATTATCAATGGTTCCTACATGTTTCTCTGTGCTTTGTTTAATTGCTATCTGTTATTAGTCTTTTATAATGAAACAGTGAACTGCGCGACCAATTGCGCCTGTGTGGGTTCTTTTAGTCCATGTAGATTAAAGCTGGTGGGGTCTTTTAACTGAAAATTTAAAATTTAAGGTAACTTTGTTGTGACCAGTTCTATTTGTTTTGCATTTCATTTGCATTTTTATATTTGCATTATTTTCTTTTCTTTTTTTTTTTTTTTTTTTTTTTTTGTTAGCGGAATTAGTAAAATATCAATTTAGTTGATTTTCGAATTTAATGAAAATTTGGAATTTGAAGTTGAAGAGTGGTTTCAGTCTTAGTTATGCTCTGTTCTGTTTACTTATTTAACTTGTTCTGAAGAGAGTTGCTGATGACGTTCTGTATTTTCTTTTTTCTTTTTTCTTTTTTTTTTTTTTGTTTTGTAAAGAGATAAAGTTTAGTGTTAATGATGTTTTGTGTCGAATTTATATAAATTCACTTTTTGAAAAGTTTTCTTTTTTCAAATGTAAGTGAATCGACATTTGTATTCAATGTGGATCTTGGTTCATTCATTGGTTCAACTTTTGCTGAATTTAAGTAAATAAATCATTCTAGTTATTGATGGTTATTTATCTAAGTGATTCAGTTACTGTTAGGAAAATTACATGGCGAGACTACAAGAACAGATCAGCACGGTTAATGGTCCATTCGTCCTATAACCCTTAATCATACGTTGCTTTTGGTTCAGCTTCACCAGCATAATGTTCTTTTAATAGAATAATTTTTCAAATCAATATGCGAGACATTGCTTGCGCGGTTACGGTGCGTTGATGCATCATATGCTTTACGCCTACTTCATTCAGCACTTCAGCTGCATTATCACACCGTGAAATGATTCAGCGATGACAACGACGGCATTCTTATCACTATGTTTAATTATCAGCGTAAGCCGACAATTCCATTTATTTTCCACAAATTGCTTTCTCAACAATTCAGTTTTCTTCATCGTCTTTTGGATTGGGAAAGCTACGAAATTCAAGAAATACTCCGATTTCAATCGGAATATCTTCTAATTATTCCACTTGAAGTTCAATATTTGGGAAAGTGAAAAACGCCTCATATTTTTTAATAAATACTGTTTTTTCCTAACTGATCTTCGTGTTCGACATGAGAAAATAAATTTGCTTTTTTGTGATAGCATGAATGTGAAGAAAGTCACTAATGCAAGAAGTGCTGAAAGAGCATTACTATTTTTCGCAAGGTCTTTACGTGATGAGAGGAAAACTTTCAATTTCAAAATTTGCGCTACTTCTATTTAGAAAAGATGATATCCTTGCTAGTTCTAGTTGATTAACTGATAAATGAATCAAGAGGAAAGAAAACCGTTGCTTGGGGATGATAGTGGGTGCATTAACCGTCAATCTGGAGAATTCCCAACCAAATGTTTGATAACTAATCAAACCTGTCATATGAATGTTTCATTCTGGGAAAAAAGACAACATAAAAAGCTTCTCCGTAAGGTTATAATTCCTTTTAAATTTCATTTTAACTTCTAATTTACTACATGCATTTGTGAGAATTGCAGTAAATATAAGGAGAGAACAGAGTTTGCTGTGTGCTGTTCCTTCTTTTGTTTACCCCTGATTTTTTAGCTTATATAAATGAGTACTATATAGAAAATAATAATGCATAATTTTTAATCTTTAATTCGAACCTGAAAAGAAATTATTCGAATCGTCGACCAGTTTATAAAAATTATAGTACAATGAACATCAGGAGCGTCTACAATCCTTTTACCGTCTTGATGAACAACTTTATGCGGACTTTTTACATGAAAATGCATCAAAAGCGACGAATGATGAAGCGCAACGGAAACAAAAGATAAACAGTATTTTGGCAAGAATAACTTTTACAACGAATATTATTTTGCTATTTGCCAATGGAACTGCTTCCATATTATCTGGTTCTCTTTCTATTATCAGGTATATTTTATAAAGCAATTCGGAAATATTTGTGATTTCAATTCTGCCTGATACTTCTGAAAATAAATTCAATGGCATGACCTTTCACTTAATACTTTTTTAATTTACCAAAAATCTATGTTTGATTAAGACAATTAAAAATTTCTTGAACTTAGTACGTTTCTCGATTCGGCTGTGGATTGTGTTAGTGGAGTATTAATTTTCATTAGTACCTGGGCCATTAATAATACGGATACATTCAACTATCCCCGAGGACGAGCACGCTTAGAACTTATCATTGTTCTTATTTGCTCCGTTATTATGGGTGTTGCTAATATTATGATGATTATCCAGTCTATAGAATCAATTGTCAATAAAAATGTGAGATTTGTTTCATTTGCTAATAATAGTTTTCGTAAACGTAAACAATTCCTCGATTTCTTTTGGTAAACGTGAAAGACTTCTCGATTTCCACTTTAATCGTAACTAATTTTAATTTTTTTTAATTTGTATTTTTGAACACTTCAATTGATATCTCTTTTTTAAGACAATTTAACATTGTTTGAAGTAATAGCATTATCGCCAATGAAAACATATGATTTATAGATATATCCAAGTGCAAATATTCCAACTATTTGCATATTGGTTACTGCTTGTGCGATAAAAGTATTATTGATGATATTTTGCTACAAACACGGTACACCCGGTGCTCTGGTTTGTTTATGAGTTTTTTAATGGTGATTCTGATTCCAAATTCAATTTAACAGCAAAAATTGAAGATGACTTTGTAGAAATTAATCATTGACGATTTGTTAAGAGCTGGGCCTGGATGGCTAATAAGTATAGTGGTCAGTATGATCAAGAATAGAGGTTAAAATATTTACAGACATTAGCGATGGATCAACGAAATGATATTATAACAAGTACGGTTGCCTTAATCAGTGCTTTTATTGGTGACAAATACTGGCTGTATGCTGATCCAATTGGAGCTATTTGTGTCTGGTGAAAAATATTAGAATATTACTCGCTTCTGAATATTATCTTTGAATATCATACTTGTTTTTTCTTTAATTGTTTTCCAAACTCTACTTTCTGGATTTCTTTTAATTTAAAGTTATAATGAACAAAAAACAGTCGCCACTTTCCCTTAACTTTCGATAACTATGACGAGATCATTCCCCATTAGTTGTGAAATAAGAGTGTCAAATAAATTGGTTTCAGCACATACGTGGCCTCATCATGGTTTTTTAATGCAATAAACAACATTCCAATGTTGGTGGGAAAACGTGGCGATCAAGAAAATCTATCACGCATTATCCGAATCTGTACGGAACATGATGAGCACATCAAGTGTCTGGATCACGTTATGGTTTATCATACTGGTTCGTTGGCCACAGTTGAAGTACATATTGTGCTGGATGATGATTTGCCACTTAAGATAACTCATGATATTATCGAATCACTGACTAAAAAAATCTCAGTCTTGCCATTCGTCGAGCGAGCTTTCGTGCACGGCGATTATCGCTGTGATGGGGATTGGGCTGAGTAACTTGACACTTGCTCATTTCTACTTTTTTTTTGACTTGTTAAACTTATTGCTAGAAGCACAAACCCACGGAGTTTAAATGAGTCCAATCTTACCATTCTTTTATATACTAATTTCCATTTTGGGGACGCAAGTGAAAACTTGAGGATTATAGGGAACAGTGAAGACCGGAGAGGGAAAATAGATGATTAAGTTCTTCAAGGCTTAGCCACAGATTCAACTCAAAAAGGAAAAAGCAAATCTGTTGTCTTTTTTTTTGAAATTGTACTTTGATACTTCTTTAAATGGTAACAGTAAGTTCAAGCTATTTTTTATGATTTTAGATGTGGTTGCAAAATCTCGGTGGATTATAGGCTTCTTATGTTTATAATTATTTAATTCTGTGTTCAAAAATTTTCAATCGGCTGCAGTCGTCGCTTTTAAATTTTGAAATTCAAAAATATATTCTTTGTTTTTAAGACGCCAAAGAGAAGAGAACTTACCATTAATCTTAGGGAAGCTGCGAAACAACATTTGGATGTTTAGCAGCCAGGTGAAAAGTTGTTTCTTCATTGTGCTCGTACAGAGTAATGTTTAACTGTGTTGTTTGCAAACTCTCCAGCAGTTCTGTTTTCTGTTAAGTAGTTGGTGCTTGCACTATTGGAGTAAACAAAGATTGAATTAACCGAAATACTGGAATCCTTTGAATCAATTGAAGTTGGTAACTTTCTGAATATGAAGTAATTACAAGACTTTAATTAGGTATATGTTTCTTCTTTGTACTTCTTAAAGGGTGCTACACCACAATTTTATTGAAGACTAAGTGACTGGAAAGAAGTCTCCATATCATATGGTACTTCTTACAACGAACTTGCACTAACTTTTTTTTTACTTCTAAATCTTGAAAAATTTGAAATTACACTGCGGTGTTTTCATTACGTAAATTCCATTGTATTACTGGACAATTTATTGGGAAATCATACTCTCGCTTATTAAGTATAAGAGAGAGGTCAGTATTCTTATCGACCAGGAAAGAATTCAATTCTACGTACAATGAAGTATCGCATGTTCAGCTGTTTTATTGCTGGAGTGATAGTTGTAGGCTCGATCTTGTCAAGTCCAAAATTTAGAAACTTTCGAAATCGTCATCAGTATAGAGCAAAAGCAAAGACGTGTCAAAGAAGCAGTCCAAGGATTTACGCAAAACGTTGTAACAGAAGGAAATTTCATGGCTTACTTTGCACCGAAGAGAAATCATTTTACCAGTGTACTCCAGGACATCATAACCAAGAGTGATACCAGCTCAAATGCTTCAACGATATCGACATGTTCAGAAAGCACATTATCAATAAAAATTTGGAGACATACCGAACTAAAGTGGACAATATTATAAATGACAATTTTCATTCACCAGAGATCGACATTTCAAGTTCCCTCCAAGTTTTTTAAAAAATCCCCTATTCAACTCACTTTAACTCAATCCATTAAAAATTTTCCTACATCTTAAACGACTACATGAGCAACGAAAAAATCTGCTCGTAAAAGTTGCTGCAAAAGTTATTATCCACTATCAGTGTGAACACCATGGAAACAGCTGGTCACTAGCCTTTATGAATTTTGCAGTGCCTTATTGTGACAGTTGAAATCACTTTGAAACCTGTCAAATGAAATGGGGCATCCCAACTTTGTATGATTTGGGTACTCAAGAACCACATGATATCAATTATTGAGCATTACCATGATTTTACTGGCTTTTTCTTCCATGGAACCGATGATACTGGTTAGCTCGTTAAACAGGAACAAAAGTATAAACACAACCAACAGAATATTCATTAACTGGCTTTCACTACTGTTGTACTGTTCCAATAGTTCAAGCCAAGAAATATTTCTTTTTTTTATTAGGACAAAGCTAGTGGTTACTCCATAGAAGTGCATAAAAATGTCAAGCGATTCAAGAAGACTTTATATCATAAACTTAAAGTGTAAAAAAATGCAAAAAAAAATTAAACGTATGAGGTTTTTTTTTGTATTTTTTGATTGCTTTCGCCACCATTTTTTTGGAAATCTTTCACATGAAACTCAAGCTCCTTTTGCTTGCACTATTTCTTCTGTTATCGTCTTAACCATCCTCATGGGTAAAGTTAAAGATGGAAAAAAATTGAAACCAATAAAGCTGTAAAAAATTCTAGGGTACAAAACTACAGAAAATCAGATAAAAATAATGGAAAGGAGACGCTGTACAAAATACTATACAAAATATGTACAACACCATATGTTCAATACAAAGAAAATAAAAATAAAATACGACGAGATCAACCATTTCATAATACGGTACCGATCATGGGCTGACAAAGAACATAGCATATGTTCTACAAAGCTGACAGTTTTCCTAACTGAAAGGATGAATATAATGCAGGCACAAGATCCACGAATGAAAACAATGGATTCGTGTAATCTACGACATCGAAAATTAAAACAAGAAGTTTTGAGAATAATTAGGAATTTATCTCAGAGAAAATACTGAAATAAAACATTTAAAAAAAAGAACTAATATTTTGGCAAAGTAAACTAAGCACCTGCTTGATAACTATTTAGCGACAATGTGCTCATTGTTGAATTTAATAGAAATGCCTGAAAGAAAAAATCAATTTCAATAAAACAAGTGGACAAAAAAAAAAAAAAAATATCACATATTAAAGAGCTCAACTTGTTATAAGGCAA
Organism: Setaria equina; assembly: GCA_003012265.1. Classification (NCBI taxonomy): domain Eukaryota; kingdom Metazoa; phylum Nematoda; class Chromadorea; order Rhabditida; family Setariidae; genus Setaria; species Setaria equina. The sequence continues at coordinate 37,629 of PQVD01000315.1, forward strand.
GTCAAAAGAGTAATCAGAAACGTTTAAAAACAGGTACATACGTTATATTAATTCACTCCTTGATGAGATTAACAATATTTCAATAAATATACACTAATTACACTTTCAAACACTTTACTAATGCTTTACGGTGCAATGAAATATGAAGTTATGTACCTCAGTAATATACAAAAATTGTTGATGATGCTTAATATGTAAAGAAAATGAAACATAGCTTAATAACAAATGTCACTCCACAAAGAATGGAAAGGAACAGCTCTACATCTCGGGTTTCGTATCTGGAAGCTCTGGATAGATATCCAAATATGGGAATGCTTTTTGACACAGTTTGCGAGCAATCTCTGCCAAATCATATCCTGCTTTGTAGTACAAAGTTTTAGGTGCATTGAATTTGAAGCAGTTGCTAAATAGTCGTCGAAGATCGGCAACAAAGAGTCTTTCCTACAAGTCAAAAAACTCTATATAGTGCTGAATGTCAAAAGAAACAGCATCATGATTTGTCATAAAAAAAGCTGCTATTCTGCTTCACCTATGTAACCAGTGTCGAATAAAAGACTTACATGCACATAATACTTCGCCTTACAGCGCTCAGTCATTGTTTTCAAATCAGTTGGAAATTTTATATAACCGTAGTACTCCGGCACTTCTTCTGCATTCACAGGTTTTAAAAATGGCCAGGAAGACTTGTCCGCCCTCAGTTTATGAAGAATGCTTCGAATTTTGTGTTCGAGTTCTTCATGAGGCACTGATTCATCCTCGCATTGTTCCAACCCAGGTAGCTCGGCATATGGAACTAAAGACCCTTCTAAAAATTATTATTGTAAACAAAGAATTATTTTTTTAGGTAAAGAATAAGTACAAGGTATCTTAAGAATACTCTGCTGCCATTAATTGCATAATTTTGAAGACCGTAACGACCTAGATGGAACGAAATGTTGATATTGATAACCCTAGTTAAACTGCAAAATTACAGTGATGAATAAGCAACACATTAATAAAGCCATGAGTAGTATTCCACCGTTCAAAAAAAATCTTTCGACAAGCATAAACTACAGATATAGAAAACATATGGAAACTACACCATGCCATTGAAACACGCTTTCAATGCCTGGACATTTTTTCTCGTTGTCGAAAAAATTTTCTTTTACAGCGTTTCGGTACAGATCATGAAGGCGTTTCAAGCATACCGCAAAATTTGTATAAACTATCCTGTAAACGTATAGATTCCGAGACTTATTAAAAGATCAGCTTTTTTTTTTCCATTGGTTAAATACATTTTTAGCAAAATATACCGACGTACTAAACATTGGCACAACTGTTAACCAATACCATGGATGTAACTGGCAACCCATTAAAGTTGCTCCTTCGTAATCTTTAATGTAACCGTGATACTGCTTTTTATCGATAGCTATTTTTTCGGAAAAGCCCTGCTTTTTGAAGTAACCAACAGCAAATTCATCTGCGTATGTCAAGAAGTGATATATTTGGCATGCCCCAACATGATAATCTTTCAAATGATTCATCAAACGAGTGCCATAACCTTTCACCTAAAATTCGGTCATTTATTATCAGGAAACCAGCAAAAATATTGTGGAGAGCTACTGATATACCTGTTCATTTGCAGTTACAGCACAAAATACGATCTCAATAAACCCTTGTGCTGGAAATTGCCGAAAGCAAATACCTCCGATCACACCTCGCTCTGTAAATAAAATAAAACCTTGGGAAACGTCAGTAAAAAACAACATCAAAATAAAGAAAGCAACAACAAATAAAAAGACTTCGGTGCAAAAAATTACTATCACTAACGCATATAACCTTTTTTTACGATGACCAAATTTTTGTGACGATTATCAAAAACAAGTCTCGTGATATACTCTTTAGGCATGCGAGGCAGTTGTGTGCTAAATAAACATTGCAACTGTAATAACCAAGCCAATTTTTGGCGACTTTGATTAGCGTCAAAACTATTTGAAATGACGTGAAAAGAAATAATACCATCACATTCCTGAAATTTATATTGATATGTGATCAAAGTGTATGTACAGAAATAATTTTGAACTTCCAGTCCTAACCTTTCACAAGATGGTAAAATTCAGAAAAATGGAGGCGTTATAAAAAGTTACGAGGAGAGAGAGGGAAAAAAAGAAAAAAAACCGAATGAACATAACAACACCTCTAGTCGCGATACTTCACTCCTACTAACGTCTACTTCGAAAGCATCCATTTTGTGGATAAGAGGTTTCGACATCCTATACGTTAATTCCATTCGAGCAATGAACCGTACCATTAAAGATTCTTCAACTTCATGACCCATTCCAAGCTGCATACTTGAATTCGATTGTTCAGACTCTGCAATAACTGAAAGAGAAATGAAATATGACAATAATGTAGAATTTAAATGAAATTCGATCAACTTTGCTGAGAAAACATAAAAAAAACCATGTCTTTTTTATTGACAGGATTTTATCAAAAAATAAATGCTAGAAATGAAGCTAAAATAAAAAAGAAAAATGAAACCTTGAAAGGGAAGACTTGCTCCAAAAAAATCCGTAGTAACGTCTACACCGGGTTCGGAAGCCCAAAGGGAACACCCTCGTTTGGGAGTAGGACGAGTTCCTTCAGGAAAAGTAAATAACACAGTTGAATGAGTTAGCGAATCATTGCAGCTCAAATTTTTTCTCAAGTCAGATATAAAATCAATTAGTTTTCCAATGATCTGAAAAATGTCCTGATAGAGGAATGTTGGAATGTGCTAAATACAAGACTCATTGCTTTTCGATTTACGATGTGGAATTTGTTAAAACAAACCTGGTCATTCACAAAGTTAGCGCGCTCTTTTACGTCAATCACGAAGAACGGAAGCAAAGTGATTAAAAATTTGCGACCAAATATTTTAATAACACAATATGGTCGGAGTGATTCATGTTCTTTAGGCAAAAAACAGAATCGTAACCATCTTGCATAAATAATGCGATATGATAACATATTTGGGCAGGACACTAAAGTTTTAAGTATTAACTAACAATAAATTCGAACAATTTTTTAATCTCAACACAAGCATAGATTAAGCAGACGGGAACAGTCTGTTATTTCTACGAGCAAATCTTCCTTATCTTCAGTTATTTTCATTATCACTATGTTGAAATGATTTAAAACAAGTTCAAAGTATCCTTATTCGCAAGTATTTCCTCATAAAAATTAAAATTTTTTCTTACACTTTTCTTGCATAACTTTTAGTGATGGTAAATTCCAATCATTTATGGCCCGCAAGAAAGTCGATGCTGTTTCTACAACATTCTCCAGTTCCCTGAAATTTGCTTCACGAAGGTTTCGTGGTAAAAAAATGTCGGAACGGTCTCACAGATAAATGAATAGTGGTTGACATAAATAAACTCTTAAAAAGAGTTAGCTTTACGGGAAGTATTCGCTTCTTACGTTCTGGCAAGAATGACAAACTGGAGTTAACAAAAAAAAAAAAGGAAATGCAAGTAGAACTGTTTCCCCAGATCTTAGCAAGTTATCGCATGTTATTACAAAAGACACGAATGTTTTCATCAAACATAGGAAACAAGCTAAAAATATCACTTTTGCTTTCCTCCATTTTTGTTGATAACGAAATTGGAAACAATGTCTTCAATAGATATAGGCTCAAATGGTGGAAAGCCAAACGAACATGTGATTAGTCTTTCAGAATTACCGTTGCTGATTACTTTCGTTAAAGCTCTCTGAGTTTGCTGGACGATCTGCAAACGTTTTTTTCTCATTAAGTAATAATCATTAGTTTTTATATTCTCCTGAGTTGAAGAAAACAATAAAACAGTTAATAATTCACATCACATGAATCAGCAAAAGAATTATAAAACAGTACTATAAATTTATTTCACGTACCTGTAGAATTTCGGAAGGCTCATCTCCAATGAGTCTTTCTTGCATTTTCTCTGCATCTGACATCATTAACAGTAATTTCCTAACATCATTTTTTTTCTTCTCTCGCAACCTGTCTAAATGTCTTCCTGTAAAATACAATAGGTGGTCATCGAAAAATTGTCAACAAAAATTCTGTGGCAGGTCATTCGTGTTCATCATCCAAATGCTTCGTGAACCCATCTTTCGGTGAAGTTGGACTTTCCAGGAAAAGTTCATTATGTCATCCGTCTATCCACTTCATCACATCTGATCCCAGAATATAAGAAATAGAGATCTGAAGATGCCACGTTAACAAATCCGTACTCTGCATTTCGTATATTAAAAAAGATGCATACAAACCAAGAGAGTGCTTGCACGTTTCGCAAGGTGTCGAAAAGAGAACATCATCAAGAAAAGCACTAGTTATCACGTATGGATTCTCACTGTCACACATCAGCTTCCAACCCCGGCAATGACACAGAGAGCACCTTGTGTGCATCGCTAGTTTTTTCCAACTTTTTTCATCTAACAATTCGCCTTCGGGTAATAATTTCATGCCGCTAGAAAAGAATTAACGGTCAAAATTCAAGTACGATAAAATATGATTACCAATAACTGCACAACCCGAAAGTCATCGCTCTAACCTGGGGACATTGATCAGATGCTTCAAGACGTGTCCCTCTTCATCTCTGTATATCACGCCTTAGCAAGCAAATCCAGCAATCCCCACATCCAATCTAACCACTTAAAATGTCCATCGCTGTACCTCGTTAACAATTCTGCTGCAAGTTTCACAAAGATCTTCAAAAGGGATCCTTTATACTGTGGGCCGTAGGTCGGGAGAGTGGCAAGTTGTTTTGATGCAGGATGCTGAGGCGGGATTGGATTTTGTCTTGCTGTTTAACAGCTCTTGTGGGACTCTATTCTTTTTCTGAATTCTCCCGATATTGAAATTTATTCATGAAGCCGAAATTGTCAGTTACCGAAATTTCAAGAGAACTGCATAAAAATTGATTTTGAACGGACACGGTGGTTTCTAGTTTGAAGACTATATTACAGGTTCGAATGGAAGAAAATGGCTTGAAAGCGAAGGTCGAAATAGAATTGATCAAGAACGAGAATCCCGTGGAATCAGTAATTAAAAATAACAATAGCGATGAACTTATTTCCCTAACGTTACCTACACAAACTCGTTCCAACAAAAGGAAGCATATCAGGTCCTTATTCGGCCATAATTCCAGATTTAACTCACAGATCCTGCGTACCGAAGCAGTTATATTTATTGAGAAGAAATATCATCTTTTTCTTGGGTGTTACACATTTTCAAGGATAAAATGTTTTACACTATATTTCAGAACAGATTTCGATGAGATAAAAGTGTCATCGAATGCAGTTGAGGCACAAAGACGAGAAAGAGAAAGACTAGAACGTTTGTCTAAAATATATGAATCGGAAGTTGGTAACTTAGTAGAAGCACAGTGTAAAGAAATCTTGGATGCTGATGGCCATCCACATATGAAATTAGAGCCTGTGCCCAAGTGTTTGAAAACAACGTCATTGCCCGATGTGAAACCATCAACATCTTTTATGGATGATGATGTAATAGAATTAAGTAGTGATGAGGATTCTGATATCGACTGTCGTCCAGCGGGTTTGTTTTGGAGCTTTGATTTTCATCTAAGATTGACATGGATCATATTTGTATATTTAAAGTCATGATTGATTGGTTCCATTTACACCAATAAATTCTACAAGTTATAAGGTTACAGAACGGTTACTACAAAAGACGCAGTTCCCCTGATTTCCAGCCCTATCAATATGCGGATTTCAGGGGGAAGTAAAGGTAAATATTTTGGTCCGAAGACCATTAAGAATGGGCAGTCGAAATAGATTCGAAATCGAAATAAAAACAAACTCTGCATTTTGTAGCTAAAATTTTATCATTTTTCAGATCTAATTCAGCCACTGCCATTACGTCGACGGTCTCCATTATACAGGGTTTGTTTTTTCTGATCGCTTTATTTCCACGAAATTGTTGATGTACTATTTAAAAAAAACTTCCTAATTTGAAAAGTATAGGTACTGCATGAAGACGTAACCGATGAGCTGCATCGTGTGGAACGTGAAAGATTGTGTAAAAAGCTGCTTACGGAGGAGGAGCTTGAAAGTAAGAAGTTAATGGGAGGTCGATTGCTCGTGAATCCCGGAAAAGCATCTGAAGAACCCGACGTCTATGTCCCTTTTCATCTCAATGATGTACTTCAGCCACATCAGCTAGGAGGCATTCGATTCATGTTAGTTTTTTTTTTATACTTCGTCTAGATGCGACCATCCTCACCTTCTTTCTTATGCCTTCAGAGGTAAAAAGGGAGAGGTTTTTTCATTCTGTAAAAAAAAAAAAAAACATAGCTCTACCTACAAGTCGAGAATTTCAGCTTAACTTGACGAATGCATCCATGCTGTAGCCAGTCTTTTATTTATTCCAAAAGTTGAACTGTAGGTACGGCAACATCATTGAAAGTGTGAAGGATTATGCGAAATCACCTGGCTTTGGATGTATTTTGGCACATGCAATGGGATTAGGAAAGACAATTCAGGTAATTCTTTTTGCCTAAGAAGCCGGATTTCAGAGGAATATAAAACAACAAATAAAAAAAAATTTTCAGATAATTGCATTTACTGATATTTTTGTTCGCACGACAAATGCAAAAAAAATACTGATCATTGTACCGGTGAACACGATACAGAATTGGTACTCCGAGTTTGAAAAATGGTTGCCTGAGTAAGTTGTTATCATGTAGTTCTAAAACTACTGTTTTTTCATGTCTTTTTATTTTTATCTTAATTTTTAGTCTTCATATTAAGTTGTAATTTCGTTGTCGCATCTCCCCTAATTGTTTATTTAGTTGTTACTTATTTTTTCCATCATCTCTTGAAGCTGAAACTCTTTTTGAGTTACAGGTTACACTGATATAATCGTTTTTTTTTTATCGTGAAACACTGATTCAGAACTGGTACAGAAATGGGCAGGAACTTTGATCTTCTAGTGCTTAAACCAGAGTTGCGAAATAATCAGTAGAACTAAGGGATTTGTATTTTTGTTTCGTTAAAGTAACCAACGGATAATATAACTGGATAAGCAAGAAACTTGTGGAAACTGTATGTGGAAGTTGCGCCTTAAATCCTCACTCCATCTTAACTATGCAATGTGCAGTCTTTATAATTTTTGATTTCTTCCAAGTTTCCTACAATTTTTTTTTCCAGCACAGTCACTGAAACAGGAGAAAACATACGTCCATTTGTAGTTTGGCTTTTGGGTGATACAGTAAAAACAAATGAGCAACGTGCAGAATTAATACGTTTGTTTTCAAATATTTTAAATAGAGGGTTGTACTGAAATTTATAATGATATAAAAGTTAGTTTTCGTTTATGAAGTGTTGGAGAAAACATCAGCGACAGAGTAATTCATAAGGAATAAATCTGTGAAGGAATATGAATGTGCTACGAAGTAAATTATTGGGGAAGTGACAGCATTTAATGTGGTACGAATTTTCAATTTTTTTCTTTGCTTTGAAAATCTTAGAGAGAGATCGTAGTGTTAGCACTGGTGATCGCAACTGTTCTTTTTAAGGGGAGGGGGTGGGAAGATGTGTATATAAGCTTCGATAAGTTTCATGAATATTCAGAAAAATGGCATACGAAGGGAGGAGTTCTCTTAATTGGTTATGATATGTTTCGCTTGATGGTACAAATAAAACCAAAAAAGCGAGTTCCTGGAAGGCATAACAAGAAAGTAGAAGAAATAGTCGACCTGGAAAAGGAAGAGTTGGATGCAATAGCTTTATGTGGTAAACATTTATTAGTTATAAAATTGTTGCTGGAACATTACTTGGAACTGCTAACGGGCTGTCAATTAGTCATTCTTTCCAGCTGCTCGAGAAGCTTTGTTAAATCCTGGTCCTGATTTGGTCGTATGTGACGAAGGTCATCGAATAAAAAATGAAAGGACAGGCATAGCAGCAGCGTTGAGTGCTATAAAGACAAGGTTATGCACAAAAAGTTCGTAAAAGATGATAAAGAAATGTGAAGATGCGAGAGTGAGACTATTATCTGTATATTGTATCTCAGAAAAATAAAAAAGATGAAGCATTTGAGATAGGAAATTTAATGCTTAATTTATTCCATCAAGCTTTTAATCTTAGTTTTAATTCTCATTTCCATAAAAAAGAAAAATCAAGTTTGAGAAAGTGTCATACACACAAAGTTGTAGGGTTGCTAATGGGCACTCAAGACAGCTTTGTCAATCTCCCTCTCCGCTTTCACACCTATGTTGTTTACAAATTAGTGGGTACTCTCAGTGGTTACTGCTATAATTAAATACTAAGCGTAATTCTGTAGGCTATTTTACAGACTAATGTGCTACACTTTTTTTTTTCAGGCGTAGAATTGTATTGACGGGTTATCCGTTGCAAAACAATTTGATGGAATATTATTGCATGGTAGATTTTGTAAGACCTTATTATCTGGGTTCGAAGAAGGAATTCAGCGTTATGTTTGAAAAGCCAATAAAGAATGGGCTGTGTATTGATTCGACGCCGGCGGATCTCAAAATCGCGCGTCAACGGACTCACATTCTTGTTGAATTATTGAAAGGCTTTGTACAGCGGTAATGTTTCAGATTGTGAAGGTTTTTTGTTCTTATAACCACCTTTCCTGTATTATACGGAACCGCACGAAATTACAGGCGAACACATCATTTGTTAAAAAATATTCTACCACCGAGCTACGAATTCGTTGTACTGCTACGTAAAAGTCCGATCCAGCGAATACTTTATCGAGCATTTTTGCAATATGCACAGAACGAAATCAGCATTAGTGGAACTGCAGTGTTCAATCCATTGAAAGCTTTTGCCGTATGTTCAAAGGTTTTTGTTTTGCTTGTTTTTATTGATGCTTATTTGTTTTCAGTGCAACTTGTCTAATTCTTTAGAATTTTCATAAATGAACCTAAATTTCCAAGAAAAAGAAATGCATGAAAACATATTCATTAAAGATTTGGAATCACCCAGATATCTTGTATGAAGTTTTTCAAAAAAGGAAGATTGAAAGTGAAAGTGAGGTCAATGAAAGAAGTGTACAACTCGCAGGAACGGAAACAGTCACAGATGATTTAACCGGTAAAACCCATTTGGATAGCGGAATTGCATGTGTAATCAGTGTATGTCTTTTGTTGTTCACTGTTCAAAGCTGTTTCAGATTCAGCTTTATCGTTTGCTTTAATTGATTCATCGGCGTTACCTACTGTATTAAACGATCCGACAACATTACAGTCTTCGCTGGATAGCTTCAGTTATGACAGTAAATCTTTTTTCGACGAGAAATTCTCTGCGGCTGATTTAGATACGATTTTGCAAGACACTGGAAATGTCTGCTTAGCTGTGGAAGAAACGTCTCGAATAGCACCCTGTATGTTATCACTGATCGATTATTCTTAAATTTTCTATAACATGGAAGTAAAGTCTTGAGAAAGGTCCCATATGCAATTTTCTTTGTTATTGTTTCTCTGTCATTATTGCTGCTAGATGCCAATTTTTTTTAAAGCATTTCCATCGACTGACAATACCTGTGCGATACATCCTGTAACGGATGGAACTTCGCATAAAATTGGCGTTCGTCCGAAACACGCTACTATTGCTAATGCTTTACTTGAAGAACTTAATCTTGATAAAGGAATTAAATATGACTGGGTAAGTTTAAATTGCATCGACTAATTCCAGAGAAAAACTTGTAAAAAAGTAATGTTGGGACTTTTTAATGTTTATAATTTGAATTCTACAATTCTTATAAGGATAGTTTTATTTTCTTCCTAATTGTTTCTTAATCAAACAGTAGATGTATATGATTTCAGGCTACATTTGCGCTGCATGGATATAAACCCGGTGTTTTAGAGAATGGTTATAAAATGGTAGTATCCTTAACTATTATTGAGCAAGCTGTAATGAGTGGTGAAAAGGTGTTACTCTTTAGGTATTTTTAGAATTTCATCTAACAGTTTAGTTTCAGCAGAGATTAAATTCTTCTGATGTTTTCTACAAAAAAGCAATATATATATGATTTTTTTAGCAATACATTTCACTTCTGATCTAGTGCATTCTATTTCTATAATGTTCACTTTTAGTCAGAGTTTGCTTACACTGAACCAGATTGAACGTTTTCTTGAAACATCTAGCTGCGTGACTATTGGTAACGAAAAACTTCGCTGGAAAAGGAATACCAATTACTATCGTTGGTTTTCACGTATACGTATACAAATTCAGAACAGTTAGATACAGCTTTGTTCACAACATTTAGAAGCATTGCTTATTAGCCTATGCATAAAAAGTTGCTGGAATGATATAATTCCAGGTTTTGATGGGTCAACCACGGCAACAGAAAGAGAGCGACTGATAACTCGCTTTAATCAAGATCCTAATGTTCTCCTCTTTCTTATTTCTACTAGGGCCGGCTCACTTGGAATAAATCTCGTATGCTTCATAATTACTAGTTTAAAAAATTCGTGCTCTGCATTTTTCATATGAAAAGCTTTGCAGTGTATACTTTAGATAAGGCTGACTTATAATATATGAACAACTTTGCAGTTATTATTTTACTGTTTCCTTTCTAAGGTTTCTGCAAGCCGTGTTATTATTTTTGACGCTTCTTGGAACCCTTGCCACGACGCTCAAGCCGTATGTCGTATCTACAGATATGGTCAAAAAAGGCGCACCTACGTATATCGTTTGATTACAGACAATAGCATGGAGAGGGCTATTTTTAGCCGTCAAATAGGAAAGAATGGATTACAACGTAAGTTATTAATCACCAGTCGTTTAATTTAGTTTTTCCTTTTTTTTTTTTTTTTTTTTTTTTTTTCGACTGTCGTTAAGCACTTTTATATTTTCGTTTATAGAACGGGTTGTGGACGATAAACAAATGGACATTGACATCACGAAGCGTGAATTGGAGCAGCTCCTTGTCTACGATGTAGGATGGCTTTATACTTTTCATTTGTGTATCTGGTTTTTGTTTTTTTCTCAATATTTTACTTTCCTTAGTTTTAACAACTAATTTTTTTTCTTTTTTTTTTTTTTTTTTTAATAATTATTTTTTTTTTTTTTTTTTTTTTTTTTTTTTTTTTTTTTTTTTTTTTGTAACTTGGAACTTGTACAAATGCTGGTGCTGAGTGCCCCATGGTATTTTTCGGCGTTTGTGGTTAGTCATTCTGAAGTTATATATGAATAAATATGCTGGGAACAATTTTAGGAATCACTTGATGTAGCTGCAGAAGAGTGGAACATAACTACTTGGCAGATTGACGACGCTTTACTTTGGATGACAGCTCTGTCACACTCGAAAATGTTTTCTCAGGTGGAATTCGTTTCCCAGTTTTCACTCATCTACATTTAGTTAATGACGGATGGTCCTCAGCTGCTTTGTCACTTCATTTCTTCTTAAAAGTTATACAATTTGATTCTTATCAGATCCCATTCTTGCATGAAAGTCTTTTGATGGAAAGAGAAGATCGATTAAGCGAGGAAGAGAAGGTCGAGGCTAGGATGCTTTATGAAAGAGAAAAACAAATCTACAAAAATGGAGATTTTGACTATGATTGGGCAGTACGTGGCGGCAGCCGTACTGAATTCGATGGTCCACGGATGTCATTACCAAGAATGTGGCCTTCAGCAGTGTAAAGATTCAACTTTATTTTCATGTTAAGGAGCTATGGATGTCTCAAAATAATTATCATTTTTAGGCAGCAAATGCATAGTCCAATGCCTCTTAGACCAACGCCGATGGCAATGATTCTCGAGCGCGCCATGGGAAACTTGCACAGTCCAGAACCCACTAGTACGTCAAACCAGCATCCTAACGGGAATGCCGTACAAATAATCACTGACAGAGGTATTTTATGTTTAGAGAAAGAGAAAATGCTTTATTTTTCGGACTTTATTTGCCCTTTCTTTAACAATGTTTTATTGTTTGTTTTTGTTTTCTTTTCTTTTTTCAGAAATGGAACTTCCATGCCTAACCACTCCTGGGCGAAAAGGAAAGGTTGCACTGCATGAAAGGTGTTGGCTGGTCACTTTGCCGACGGGAGTTTTCATCCGGTCATTGCGTGGTGATGTTTATGATGCTCGTGGCACAGTGTATGACCTGTCCAGATGTTAGTTACCTTTCAGTAATCACTTCATGTAAGGAATTGCTCATGTTTTTTTTGTAAATGTGCAGAATTACGTTCGTGAATATGTTTCAGATAAAGCAGGAAGGGAACAAAATTCATTTGCTCCTAATGAGGTGATCGATTTGTGCGATTCTGATGATTGATAGTTCGCTCATGTTTATACGGCAAAATTGTCATCTTGGTCTTGTCTTCCTTGCTTATCAACTGACGTTTAGATTTCCCCGGTTGTACTGGCTGATTTTAGTGTAAATTAACTTATATTGTTTGAACACACCTACGTACGTCTTTGAAAGGTTACTGAAAGTTTCACCCATTATGTATCATTTTAGGGTAGTCGAACCTGACGCTGATGGTGTGGATTTACTCGTACTTAGTACCAAAAATTAGATTAAAAAGACAAATACGGTAAGGATTCTGTTGATTTCTTATAGTACTAAAAGTACTGCGTAAGCTATATTTGTTATATTGAGAATATTATATAACCCTTGATGATCTCTCACTCTCGCGTTTCATTTTTCTTTGGGAACTACGAATTTCACAAACTGTGATTCACAACCTGACTCTTTGAAAGCACCTCATTACCATTCTATCCTTCCATTGGTTCCTACATAAATATTAGACTTGGGGTTCCTTGTGAACTCGGAAAGCCTTCTTAGATGACGACTTGTCAAGAGAAGGAAATTGAAATCCATATATGTTGTGAAATGAGCGGTGCCCTTATAATTATAATCCAACTTTTAAGTGATTATTGTGTTAGTTGATATCTCCTGTCAAATTCCCTATATACTTGTTCCAAAGGGTGTGTACCGATTATATATGTACTTATGGCTTGCAAATGCAGCGATTCCGTGATTTAAATAGGAAGGTTTTCTAAGGAAGCACAGTTTTTTTAAAATACCCCATTTTCCAATTTGTCTTACCGGAACAGTATTTTCACTGAGAAAGATTTACTGTATTATGATTTATTTGGCCCTTGGAAAGCTGAACAAGTTCATTAAAATTGACGTTGAAAAGACAAAAAGGATGAAGGAAATTTTAACATGGGATTCATTAAAAATATTCGATGCTGCGCAAGGGAAAAAAAGAAATATATGGTGCAGTTGAAAAGAGTTGGAATGGCATATACAAAATCCGAGTTAAAATGTAATAGTTACAGGACGTGGATGTAGCATTTTCTCATTGGGATTGTGTGTGCAGGGAAGAGGAAGAAATGGTCTGTATTTTGGTCTTTGGTCATGCGATAGTGCGAAGACGAAAATATATTTTGGGGGGAGTAGTGGAGTAAAAAGATTGGATTTACTGCATAGTAGCGGAAGTATATTCGGCAGTAATTAACTTTTATTCGACAGTAACTGACTTGGCTAGATTGCGCGGACGATCAACCTGAAAATCAGTTCTGAAGTGGCAAATGACTAATTGCAAAGAATGCTTATTTTTGGTTCGAAAATACAGACAAAAGAATTGTGGGACCTTGTGGAATAGAAGCACTTACATTCAATTCTTTTAATTCTGCAACATGATAGCTGAGCAGTTGCAGAGGAATAACAGTAAGAACATTCTGAATACAATCTACAGTTTTCGGGACACGAAGCACCGAACGCCTGCCTTTCAGATCATTTTCTGGTACATCAGAATCCGCAATGATGATGGGATCACCATCACGAGCAAGCACTTGTTCCAAAGCGTTGAGAGATTTCTAAATCTACCGTAATAACATCGGCGGCAAAAGCTGTTATTACAAAGATGCGAATGTGTTTTTTGAAAACCTTGTAAAGCCGTTAATTTTGATTTCAAAATAAAGAACTTCTTGCAAACAGACAACTACAGTTACGTTGTAAACATTATCGCTGCAGATGACCATAACGATGCTCCGATTTTTATCAACCATCGCAAGTGGACCGTGTTTCAATTCACCGCTCATTATTCCTTCACAGTGCATGTATGACAGTTCCTAAAACTTTCTAATTCAAATAACAAGAAAAAAAAATCTATTAAATGAGTGCAGCATATTTTTTGGTCCTAATTAGAACATTTCTCTCTATACCTTGATTTTCAGTGCACCTTCAAGACAAGTAGCAAAATTATATCCGCGACCCATTATCAGGAGCGATCGCTCTTTGTATATTTTCTTTGCTATTTCAAGTACTTCACCGTCCAGCTTCAAAACTTCTCGAATCAGATCTGGAACACGTCACTTGTTTTTTCTTCAAGCTGAACTGCCGCTTATTTAAGAGTGTTATGGTGTGGAGTGTCTCATATCAAAGAGTATGAAGTATTCCTTTATATACCGATAGGAAGAGATTAAGGAAATTAATTTAGAAGATAACAGGGAAGTGAAATCTGTGAACAAACATTACACATTTCTGGTTCTTTTTCATGACTTGAAAAATATGAACAAAGTCTTTACTAATATTTCAATAAAATTTTTTAACAAATTGGGCTTAAAATACAACCTGGTAACTGTCGTAGCCCGTTGATAATTTCCTCGCGACGCTTACGCATCGAAATTCGATCATCGCTCATAGTCAAAGCGAACATCACCAGCGAGAGAATTTGAGAAGTATATGCCTGCAATCATTTTCAATATTTCTGAATAATTTGTAATATATCCTTCAGATGCTGAAACTCTTGACTTCCAGCACCATTTTGTACGTACTTTAGTTGACGCAACACCAATTTCAGGGCCAGCATTAATATGTACTCCGCAGTGTGTTTCACGACAAATACTGCTCCCTACTGTGTTTGTAATACCTATCGTCAGCGCGCCTCGCGGTTTGCAATATCTGAAAAATCAATCATTAAATTATGTGGTTCGAAAATAGAAAAAACATTTGCAAAAAAGGTAAAGTCATTTTCACGTATCCTTCGCAATACTGGCCTCAAAGCATTGAGAGTATCTGCTGTTTCACCACTCTGAGATATGAAGAAGCAAACATCGTCACGGAATATCGGTGTCTCGCGGTCCAAGAAATCACTGGCTAGTTCCAATACCACTGGTAGTTCTGTTAATTCTTCCATAATTTGACGGCACTAGAAGTTTTTTCAACTCAAGTCTCGTGACTTTGAAAACGACTAGTAATTTATTTATGGAATAGCAAATAAGTAACTAGTTGTGATTGAATTCAGTTGAGAAAGATTACCGCAAGAGCTGAGTGATATGAAGTCCCACACGCTACCAAAATTAATCGCCTGCATCGCTTAATGTCCAATAGATAGTCCTGAAATAATAAGAACTTTTATCTGAATAGTATTTACAATAATATCTACGGAAATTTAAATTCTATCAAAATCATCTATACTTTCCTGTCCCTTATTATAAAACCTCACCTAAAAATGATACAACTACAGGTAACAACATCTCTGATTTAGGGAAATGTTATTATCAATCTCCCCTTGAAAAGATGTTCCATCTCGTTTTTGTTTCGTTTCAGTCATTTAAAACCACTTAAACTGAGTATAATCTGAACTCAGTCACTTCAGTAACTTATTTCAATGAAAATAAAAAAAAAAAAATTGAAAAGCATTTCGAGAAGATTTACTGTTATATTTTTTTAATAGTGACGACAGCATTAGGAACCAAATTTACAGCGAAATAAAAAATTCATGAAGTTTTTAATATGCTAAATCCATATGAAAGAGGAAGTAGACCTTTATGCCTCCGAGAACAACAGTGCAATCATCAAGTATGCGTCCTCGCATGGTGTTCACGACGGAATCTGGCTGTTCATAAATTTCCTTTTGCATGAATGTTTTAAAATCACCCATCATTATTTGTTGCAGTTCCAGAGTCAAGTTTTGAACCTCACGTATCTGCGGAATTTCATCTCCACGCTTCACACGATGTATTGACAATGCTGAAAGGTAAAATGCAACAGTACACAGGTTGAATATTTATTCTTGAAGAATATGTACTGAGGCTCAGAAATAAATTAATTACGAAAGCATAGATTCTGCCGAACTCTTGAAGCATCTCGACCACTTTTCTAAACTAATCGTTAAGTATAACCTCGCTCGGATGGGAAATGCAGAAAAACTAACATCCATTTTCGATCACAGCTACATCGTCGTCTTCAAGAAAAATGACCTGCTTTGTATGTTCAATAACTGCGCTAAATAAATGTCTGTCTAACGAAGATGCATTTTTTCAAAGTTCTGAACTTCAAGATTGAAAGGAAAGCAGAGATGAAGTAGGAGATGTAATTGTGGTAGCAATTCAATTTTATTTCACCGTGTCTGATGGAAAAGTGATTTGATGAAACAGTACAGCATAATAAATAGCTGGAAAAGTTACCTTGCATCAGATGCTACGAAATATTCCGCTTCTTTATAATCGAAAATTTGAAATGCTGCCTCGCCGGGTGCTGAAAACACTTTTACGAATAAAAGTTTAACACAAGGAGAGACTAACTACACAAACAATAGTTTTTATGTATGGTTACGGAAATGAAGAACCTTCTCGTCCTCTGACAGGCGTGCTTGTTTTGAATCCTGTTTCGATAACCATTGATGGTTCCATGTACGATTCATTAGCATATTCGGAAGATATGAAACGACGAGCTGAAAAGTTCTTAGATTCTGAAAGTAACAATTTCTTGAATAGCCTAGAACTGGATTTAAAAAAGGAAGGTTGAGAACACACAGATTTTGCTAATTCCTAGAAACAAAAAACTGAATTCCATAAAAAAATAATAAAATGAAACATTCTCAAATTGCACCTAATTTCAAAGCACTGTAACTCTCACAATACAATCTCACCTTTACTGAAAAATACTGGAAAATGATTTGTAGAAAGTCTTCCTGTAGTTTTGATTCCAATAAGAAGAGGGCTGCCACGACGTGTTGCCACAAGTTGGCCAGGAAAACGATTGCTTTTAAATGCTAATGCAAATGCACCTTCCTAAAATGTGACAGTGCTCGCATAATTTTATAAGAGACATTAAGGCAGATGAGAAACTGTGACTTCGGGCCGTTGGCAAGATCACTTTTCTCATTCAAACTGGATTACAGCAATAATAAGAACGAAGGAACAATGAATTTGCCTGCCTTCCATTCCCAAATAAAAAGGAGCAATTAAATTACTACAATTGAATGTTACGATGCACAGGAATGTAAATCTAAATTACTAACCAGATGTTGGATGGTAGCCTCAACAAGTTGACGGAAACCAGCTCCTTCACACTTGTTAGCAATATGTTGAATCAGTTTCACGATCACTTCGGTATCAGTTTCCGATTCAAATTCATAGCCTTTTTTCATCAAATATTCCTTGACTTCGCGATAATTTGTTATGATACCATTATGGACAACCAAGAATTCTTCAATAATTTAGAAGGTGTGGTTAACGACTATTTAATATTGAAGTTAGGGGTTTTTGATGAATACCCCTGATATTCAATAATCAGTAGCGGAGCAAATATACCATTTTGAGTATTTGATCTTTGTGGGTGAGAATTGACGTCCTTAGGTGAGCCGTGTGTCGCCCACCTCGTGTGTGCGATACCACAATGCGTTTTGTAGACAATATCATCATCACAAACATGACTTCCTAAATGCCAATTTACAGCAACTTCAAACATCTTAAAGTTTTTAAACATTTGAGTCTCTATAAATCGACACATGATTACGATAATCAAGAAATTCAGATTCGTAGCATTAAACTAGTATTTATTTAATCACCAAATACGTACCTTTTATATAGTCTTCGAGTACACTGACTTTACCAACCTTCTTTAGAAGACTTACTTTTGAGCCAATTTTGGTATTATCCATTTCATCATCTACAGCAAGCCCTAAAGTACTTTATTCTTTGACTTCGACTGAAATTTTTTAAACATTCTAAAAGAGAAATTCACTGGTTAGAAATCAGACACTGTCTCTATTTATGACTTGGACATTGCAGTACTACAACACCAGAAAAGCACTAAGTAGCAGATAAAATTGTCTCACTGAAGAGGGAGGATTTCTAAAAACTTTTTTGCTGAAATTCAATAACTATTAAGGAAAGGTTGGAAAACTTTGTGGCTAGCAATTGTACCTGCAGAATCATATCCGCGATACTCCATCCTGTGTAAACCCTTGAGCAATATATCAATTACTTCGCTACGCTTTCTTGGCGTTAAAAAGTTTAAATACGCGAAAATCCCACACATCTTGGAAAACCCTGACTGGATTTTTCCTCCGATACTAAAAGAAAATTCAGTAAAAATCTGAACAAGTGTCAGGCGACAATACACATTTCTGTAATATCATGCATTACAAATAAAAACTTATACTAGACAATCTTTACAACATGAAGATCTTTTTCAGTATGATATATACAGTTCAGCATCTATAAGATCACTGATAAGATCAGCTCATACTTAAGATGAGGGAGAGAATCTCCATTTCTTCACTGAATTGGCTGGGTAGATTAAAGCAGAGATAGAACATCGCATTCAGTGTGGAGATGAAAACGACTGAATCTTCTTCGGCAACTTGATAAGATGATCTTATCTGCACACCAAAGAAGACGATGCATTATAGTTGGTGAAATAGTCAGTACACCTCAGCAACCGTACACTGTCATACAAACATCATTTCTCATCGATCCCAAAAGCCCCGCCAATACGTATCTACCTTCACTTCCAGTATGCAGTGTTTATTAGAAGTGGGTTTCTAATTCGATCAGAGATTGTTTCTCCATTTCCTCGGAGTTATAAGAGATTCATAAGCTGGATAATAAGATAAGCGGAACATTTACATCGGACACTTGCAGTTCCAATCGCTTTTTAGGTTTCAGTAGCTCTAAAACTCTAAGTTGGAAAAGTACTGAACCAAAATCTCATAGAGAAAGGAAAGAGGGTGTGGAAGACGACGAGTAAGGAATATTAAGCACGCGATTTCAGAAAAGATCATTTTCAAAGAAGAAAAAACGAGGAAACTGTGTGGAAATTAATTAATCTAAAAACAATTGCTGAGTAGTACATCATCCGTTTCTGCTCCACGCAGACGAAAGTAATGTTCCAACCGGTGTATAATTTATTACAGATCTGCATTATGTTTCTACTGGTTTTAATAAATATAAATCCCCGACAAAACTTATGTTCCTCGGAAGTCGCATATTCCGAACATATTTTTGCATCTCACTCCACTACACGCTCTCATTGCTAGAACATTTATCTGCTTATCCACATGCCTATAAATTTAAATACAGGCATAAAGAAGAAAAATACTGTATTCAGCGATTGGCCTATTTAACCATTCCCAAAAGTTTGTGCATTGGAAACTGATCTTCTCTTGCGATATTCGGAATCCATGATCTCGTCTGGGAAGGGCATGCCGCTTGCTTTACTATATATATTTATTCCAACATTAATAACGTGTAGGCTAAAGTTAACGTTTACGAGAAACGTGAATAGTGAAGAATAACTGATGAGAGCAAGGCAACATTTTCCAGTTGCCATTGCCATTTGTGGCAGTAACCTTTAAAACACTAACAGACGTTAAGCAGTTGTAAGATATCAACTGAAAATGAACTCAACAGGTAGAGGAACGAGGAAAACGAAGAAAAACAATAAAACTTCCGGAAAAAGCATCGAAGTGAAGGTAACTTTCCCTATATGTGCCTGAGGTATTCCACACACTCATAAAAAGACGGCCTACACATTTGAGCCGACCCAAGAACGAAAAATGGAGGTAGACGTTTACGATTTCTCGCTAAGTTATAGACTGGAAAGAGAATATGCTCTTAAATGTCCATGTCTAAAAATTCTCCACTTTTGGATGGGTCTAAAACTACATCGTGTACAGACAGTGATCAAGCTAACTGCATGTGAACTTAGATTGAAACTAATAGAAATAGATTTCCTTTTCATGAAAGCGGAGAATTGGAATTTTGATGCCAACAGAAATAGTTTAAAAAATCTCGGACCTTTCTGAACGAGTTGGGACCTCATGTTACCGAGATAGTGAGTTATAACAGCTTTATATCGGATGTAAAGTTGCTGACTAAACTACTTAATGGCTAGTCAAGAATGCTGTTTCATCTTCATAAGCTAGAAGGCACAAGTTTTTCATCCAAATGACCTTGCCCTTCCCAAAAACGCTTGAGAAGCACCGAATTTTGGTTTTAGGTTTTCCAGAAGAATTATACATGTTTTCTTAATTCGACTTCTCTAACTCTCTTGATTTTACGTTGTCCATTTGTCACCATCCCCTTGTATGACTGAAAAATACTCTTTTCCCATCCAGAGAATCTGAAATCTCAGAACTTCGTACTTATGATTTCCAGCTTCTTAGAAAAAACGTGGACATTTTCTCAGTATCTTTAGTATGTGCAACTGCTAATAGCTAGAACCCTTATTTTGAAAATTGGGCGGTTTAGCCGCTGAAACTACATTCAAGAAACCAGCGAATGCCGCTTTTCACGGAAAATGGCGTTTTCGCTTTCTTCATTGGATAGCGGTTTTTGCATCCATCTGAGATTTAGCCCCTTTGTTATTTTGATAGTCTGAGAATTCAGAATATAAGGTAGTGTGACCACAGCCTTTCCTAATATAATGTTAAAAATCTGAGAAGTTGGGAGATGACTTAAACCCTGGATAAGAACAGATTTAAATAGAATAGAATAATGTGACTAAGTGGTTTCCACAAACCATACCTTTACTGCTTTCCGAATCAGGTCAGCCATTACTTGCTGCTTCTTACTGGCAGTTGAAAAGACATAATTTCTATTTGTGCGGCACTTTTTCTTGTGTACGTGAGCTGAGATGCCAAAATTTTTTGATTCCTTATCAATCTAATATTGCTTAAACAGAAGGCACGGCTGTTGTAAAGCTATATTTGTTTTTCATTAAAAATGAGAACTATTCAGTGGCTAAGTTTCAACTTCTTAAGGTTGAAGATGACTATGATGTGGAGATTAAAATTAGAATTGGAGCCTGCATAGGAAATTGTAGGTTTGTGCGCTATATGATATAAAAGATTTAGCATACCAGATCCTGGACATTTCTTTGCTAGCTGTGAAGACTGTACGCACTGACAAAATTTCCATATCCAAAAAATTCGGTTCGGATTACCAGTAATGAGTTTATTAGACTGAATTACAACTGGTAAGTGTCCTACTGCCAAACTTCAATCCAGTTATTTCTCAAATAATATAATAAAATCAGGTGTTTAGTCATATCGCATAGGGACAGATTCTAGAACCAGCATCACATCACCTCTCTAAACAGTGAAGAATGTTTTCTCAAATCATTTAATATAATACATTTCTAAACAATACAGTATATATAAAAGAGGATGTTTCAGGGATATTTTCACAGTCAATTCCAAATAATAGCTTGCTGAAATACAGTATAACCATTTGAGTTTGAAATATCTGCAGTGCTAGCTATAATCATTTTATCGTGTTCCAAGTTCATTCAGAACATTTCGTTAGTAACTAGCCACAAGATGTATGCTAGAAGTCATTTTGAGGGCAAACATCTGATGAATACCTCCGGCAGTCTATTTTGAAAATAAAATACGTTTCCCAAGGTACGAGAATGTGACAAAATCATCGTGTTCGAGATATTTACGACCACTTCTTGTCAGCTTGACTAAACGAGCAGAGAAGCTTACCGATGAAGAAAATATTGAAAGCAGTTAAAAAGAAGTGAGCGACGCGTTGCTTGTAACGGGCAAAAGACAGGTGGTCCGTTTTTGGTGCCATTAAATAAACGATGCCATTGCGAGTCAACAATACACTGCCTGCCCTTTCCTTCCATCGTACAGTGATACGACAAGAATCTCAAAAGCGTCCCATACCATTACGAACTACAATAGCTCTTGGTCCAAAGGCCTGCTTATCAGTTGACATAATCACCTCTATCACCACTTGATTATTAATGATTTTGCTATAACTCAAAATTTTGACTCCAAAAAAGGTCCACCAAGGTAATGAGCTTTGCAACTCTTTCTTTTATGGGCCACAAATCTTGATGTATGAACTACAGACGTTCCATGTATTCCATAACATTTCCCTCTGGATTACTGTATGGAAGCAGTTAAAAATGAGTGCTGGATGTAGTCTAGTCGACTTTTACTCACTTTTAGAAATAGTGCTTTATTCTGTCATTTTTTTTCCCTTTTTTTCTTGCATTTCTTCCTTCAAATCCTGAATAATCGTTACCAAAGACTTCTAGAAGCCAACAAAATCCCTTAAAATTTCAAAAGCATTAGATTAAAGGTGCAATTTTTGGTGTGTTAACTAGTTTAAAAATTGGGTACAGCATAATTATTAAGATAAATGCTGAACAGTGACCGGTAAATTTACTGACGCTTTTGCATAAAGAATGCTGTAACTCCTGTGTGATGTATGGAAAGGCAAAAGTGGTGCTTTCCTCTGTTATATAAAATAATAATGGGATACTATTTGATTTAGCAAGGACCTGGGTCTTTAAAAACCCTAGTCTCATATGGAAAACATGTAAATTTTTTACTATTTTGGGAAAAATTTCCCAAATAATATTTGCTGTCTATTCATTACTTGTCATTTATCATGTACTCATTTTTCTCGGTGTAGTTAAGCCTGCTTATGAACTCTAAAATTTTGGCAAAGGATGCACACTTTACATATTATTGGTCATAATTTGTTAAAAACAGTTTAGCTAGAACGCCCTAATTCTTTTACTCCAGTTAAAACTGCAGTACTTTACAAAGCATTTCTTAGATCGTTCGGAAAGTTTTCTCGCATGTATTCATCTCCACTGAAGACTGATATAATTCTTATTTTTATTTTCTGAGGTAAAACAAAAATAAGCTTTGACCCATAAAAGGTGGAGAAATGAGAATCTCACTGAATGTAAACTTGATAAATAATCCATAAGAAGAACAAAAGCTTAAATAGTATCATGCTTGGGCATTATCTTAAAGTTTCTGTCCAATCATCTTGTAAATTGAGATAAAAATAATGCTCACAATGAAGTTGGTTTTGTCTAGAACTACCACAATATATTTATAAAAAAATACATACCATATAAAATATATCATTTAGCGTAAAATTTGTAAGGTCAACGAGAGTCACATTTCAATATTGTTATAACGTTTATCAGGGGAAAAATTCCTACACATTCTTGACCAAGAACTTGTTACCACAGCAGTGAAAAAACAGAAACATTGACAAGAAGTTCAAATAGGACTTCGTAGTTTATTTCTGTGTACCTTTAATTTGCAATAGCAAAGGTTTTAGCCACATACCGCCTCAAACTGATTGATCTATTCGGACGTTATGTGCACGTTACCCTTCTAAAGACAACACTGTCCATTTAAGCTCAATCTAATTAGACCATTAGGTGAGTGTTAATAGAAAAGTGTCTATGGAATACTCAGAAAATAAGTTGCAGTGTAATTACGAGATTCGGAACGCGCAAAAAGGAAAGGGGAAAAAGGATAATCTTGGAAATTTCTAATTTGATGAAGTTGGATCAGGAAGAAAGAAGCTTGAAAAACTTGTTGGTGTGGAAATAACATATGTCTTATGCGTAGAAAAATTAACAGTCTTATAACAATATCTTCTTCTTTGTCGTAAAATTTCACTCCTTGTCATGTTTCATGCTATTTGACCAACTAGAAATGAATTTTTCTCCATTAGGTTATTTGAATATGTTCGTAGGAAGTGATATTAACTATTCTTAGCCAAGAAAAGAAATCGGAGATAATGTTTAATTTAAGCTAGAAAAATACTATGAAAGGAAAGAGTAATGGTCCTTCTTACTATGCCATTAGATCCTAATATTAGGATCTGGTAATTTTCTTTTATATTAAAAGATTGCAATAAAAGTAATGAAAAAAAATTGGGATGGGTGAGGTCCAATTAAAAAAGTGAAGATGTATTATGTAAGGGTCTCATTGTTAGTAGTACTTTCCGGCGTTTTTTGAAAAAAAGTGAAACCGATGAAAATTCTCCTTTTGGAATCCACTTGTCATTAATTATGCTTTAATTTGGCATAACTGTGTTGATGTCGTTATTTTACTCTTCTGACTGATGAATTTTAGTTCCAACTGAATCTGGAACAAATCATTTTTTTATTTTCCCCTAGCTTATAGCAAAGTGAACATTCATTTCGGTTCCCTTCTAACTGATGAATTTCAGTTCCAACTGCAAGAAATTTTTATTCTGATCAGACTCTTTTATGCTTTGAAATAATCCAAGCAATCACGATGGTATTATTTTGCTGATGTTGGTATTTACAGTGTTTATAATGAATAGTTAAAATAATAAGTCATATCAAAATTTGCATTCTGACGTATTCGGAATATATTTCTAGCTTATTCAGCGATTAGTTAAATCACATTTTACAATTCAAGAGAAAACAGACCTTTTCCACTATTTCTTCATAATGTATATTGGAAATAAACTATTAGCAAAAAGAAGAGAATCCAGAATAATATTCTTCCCATTTTTCCTAAACAAAAGCTGACAGATTAACGTGAACATTCAATGTCTATGCTAAGGCGGAAGAAATTTATTGAGTTCTCCACTTTTTTTTTCTTTTTTTTAGACATAAGTCTTTACTTTTTCTGTACTATAAATCGCCCTATTATTTGAACTTGCGAAGCTGAAAATTATTCATTATTTCTGTAAATACTCTAAACTCTGTGAACTTTCTTTAGTTGCTGATTGCCAAAATATTTCGCTTAATGTAACTTTTCCATCCATCTCTATAGCTTTATAGTGACAGGATCCAATATTCCAAATTAAGGGTGAAGTTTAGAACTAAGGGTCGAAATCAATATTGATGTAAGAATTACAAAATAAAAAAAACAAAAAAAAATAAATTCAATAAAAGTCTAGGTAGTTTCTTAATTCCATTGTATTGCATTTCTTTTTTTTTTTGTGCAGTATGGAATTATAGCTTAATGAATTTCCCTGTGAAATGGAACTTCCTCTCAAACGGAGAAGGGCTCAGATATTCGTATTATGAACTCCATTTAGTTGTAGTCTTCACTTCATAATTCTGGCGTGGGATTAAAATATTACGCTGTGCTTCAAATTACATAATATATAGTAGAAATATTTACAAAAAATGACTTTGACATCTATCCCTTTCTCAACGCCTCCTTCGGCGGAATGTTAAGGTCACGCAAAACTGGCGAACGAAAGTACAGAACTGCTTGAGTGGCACAGAATTTATAGACGTATAAAATACAAATTAAAATATATGTAGCGTTATCTATTTCAAATAGCAAAACTGATAAAAAAATCAAGAAGAATTTGATTGATTCTTAACGGATCAGAACGATTTCTGAGAGCACATTCATAATACTTCTTCCAACACTGGTAATCTAGAAAGATAGCTGTGGGTGTCTACCTTTCAACTTGTTAACTGAACCATAGAAAATAAATAATAATAGCGACTAACAGAGTTTCGAGGAAAATTTTTTCAGAGTTAGACAAATATTAGTCGTTAATGGCTGTTGAACTGCGAGGTACTTGAAAAATGAAAATGGGTCATATTAAGAAGTCAAATATTTCTTTTCTAAAGCAGAGACTGAAATTGAGTGGAGGAAGGAGAGAATTTGAAGAACTGCTGTTGTATCGCGCGGCAATAACTGACTGGAAGTTTGTAACTTATCTCGCATGGAGGTCTAGTACTAAACGTGAAAGTCATTGATGGATAGAATTCTGCTCACATTGTACTTCTCGATATCTCTTTTCTAAACTTTTTTTACTTCCCCATTTTACTAAATTGATTAATGAAATACGAAAGAATACAAAAGCATATATGTAGTGATGATAGCGATATTGAAATCGCCAAGACCAAGATGACTGAAATTACGATAAGCTTAATTTAATTTAAGAGGACTTATTAGTTTCCTCTTTCCCAATGAAAAATTTCGCAATAAGGACTGCTGAACGGTATTCTCAGTGCTTGAAAAAAACCGACAGGAACATACCGATATCATCACCACCACTGACAACAGTGACTTTTGAAAGCAAATCGTGGTTGTCTACAAAAGCAAAAGTGCAAGAATTCATTGTAGGACATATTCCACTGCTACAATTTTTGGGCAAGATAATGAATGTTGCGAACAAGATGGAGGATTTCATTCCATGAAAATCAAAGCATTTTTCAGAGCAAGTTTCTGTTACTAGGCTACCAAGTTTTTAGATTGAAATTTTTAATATGTGTAAAGTTCGCATTTATTATGAGACGGTTTCTAAGTTTAGCTGCAAATTAGCTGATTATACAAATAAAGTCTGATTGAGACTTATTATGATATTTAGCATGCACAAATTCTATAAAATTTAAAAATGATTTCAGTTGTGATTGGAAAACTCCAGGTTCTTTTTCTTTCTTTTTCAAACCAGACTGATTATTTGGATTGCATTTGCAAATTAAAGTGATTTGTTTCTGTCCTTAAAAGATATCACATTGCCTTCTATTCATATCCGGAATGACTAAACATTAGAATTATCATTTTGATCCGCTCAAATTATTATGCTGAGATCGGAGCCCAAGTATAACTATTTAAGGTGCACTCGAAGTATGTGAAAGAGATAAGCTATGCCACTCTCAAGTTCTGTCACATACGGCATCATTTCCCAACAAACTATCCAATAAACTATTTTCTTCCTGCTTATTTCTCGATATCCATTAGTGGTCGTTGAAATGAACAACGTCGGATTAATATTTTTTACTTAGTAACAGCACTTGCTGTCATCTTTTGCAAAGGACTGCAAGGTTCTGTGTTTCCGATTTTGCGACGAGCAGTTTTTCGAAGCACTTTGAAATGAGCGGTATATCATCTCAAAACTTGAATACCCATCGCAAGTTTTAAATTAGAAGTTATAGAGCATATTTATTTTCTAGCTCAGATAAAAACTTCTGGATTTGTATGTTCCTGTGTTTTAAAACTTCGATGTATTTGCATCACCACATTAATTTTTTGATTCAAGAATTTTTATACTAAATTTCCTGCACTAGACTAGACCTAAATGTTATGAAGTATTTCAAAATTATACCGTATGGTTCAGTTTGCAGAAATAAGTAACTTGAAGTATTAGATATGCTAAATGGATTACTTTTTACTGTTTTAAAATGTGATCAATTTTGGTTAATAACAGCTTTATTTGAAGTGAAATTTAAAGATAACGTTGAAGAGTTTAATTTTTTGGAGTTGTCGAATAAAGATCCATTATCATGATCGATTAACAATATTTATCCCTGATTTACTGCTCCAGCAGCTATTTTCTGTAATATTTCTACGAAAACTCATTTCTGTAAGACTACTAGACAATTTTACTGGTTCCACTTCTCCTGTCACCAATTGGACTTATTTTAGTCGTATCAATTTGACCTGAACCTAAATTCAGTACTAATCGTTGATCAACGGAATAACATACGTTCTATCTCATTGATGAAGATTCTTACTTTATTAGCGATGAGATCGAGACAGAATCAATTATTCTCATTACCAAATTGTGCCTGCTTATCTGGTAAATTAAATTGGCGCTCATCGAATATGTTTAGAAGATTGGATAATCCGCTCAATGACTATCAATGTCACATACATCGTAGTTACCTCCATACATGTGATGTGTATGATCAATCATTTTTAAGGTAAGATTTCTGTGTCACTGATCAACAACAGCGAGAATGTTTAAACGGTAAGGAGACAGTGGAAAATAGTTGCCCATGTCACAAACGGACGGTTTTACACGTGAATTTCGCGGTCGATGTTTGTACGCCGTTTGGTCCATTTCATGCCTCTGTTCTAACTGTTCTAGATCTATTAAACACTTACTCTTCATCGCTCTGCCAACTCTTATTTTCTACTTTCATTAAACCTAAACTTCTATGTAATCATTTATTTACTTGGCGCTGTAATCAACCGTTGGCTTTGTAGTATATCTTTTCCACACTTTTTATTTTGTTTTTTATTCATTCGAGTTACGTGGAGGGAGAAGTTTTTTTGGAGGTCTTAATTTTTGAAATTGGAAGGACCACCATCCTATTCTGTTAACCGAAGAAACTAACGTACGAGTAAGTACATGTCAATTTTGTTCTCTGTGCTGCTAACTACACATTATCCACAACTCATTTAAAATAAACGCCTATCATTAGTTTTTTTTTTTTTTTTTCACTTAGATCCTTAACACTTAAAACAGTTCCATATGCAAACTACTGCTCCACATTTTTTTGGGAATGCGCTCATTGAAAGAGTGCAACTAATACTGAAAGTTGACCTTATTTTTATGACCCGTTTCACTCACTTATTCTCAATTTACGTTTTGGTTAAAGCCAATATGGAACATAGCTTTGGAAATTAGCTTTTTTCCCTTTTTTTTTCTTTTTCAAAACTTTGAGTCTCAAATGGTGCAGAGATGTTTTCATTCAAGTACGATTTGTACAACCAAATTTTTTCCCTCATTTGCGATCACTAAAACAGAGTTAGATAAGAGAGAGACTTCATAACAAAAAATAAGTGAGCGAAGGGATGACAGAAGCGGCGAATTATTGAAGGAAAATCGGCTTCGTTTCTAACAAATCGATTTTCGTTGAGACATATTTCATTTTATCGTCCTTCAAAAGTACCTGTAACTTTAATTAAGTTTCAACTACTTTTACTTCCATTGCCTGTTGCTAAACCATCCCCAAACCCCAATCTAAAAGTTCCTGAAAATATTACTAATGTTAATTGAATGCAACATGGTGAACTGCGGGAACAAAGAGGTGTCTTTTATTTTAAATATATTTGTCAAATGGTTGGGTTTAGACCATTATAAGGTTACTACTATTGCTTGAGATCTGTGACTTTCTTAGATAATAGATTTCCAGTAGCACTTCGAGGCAACAGTTCTAAACTAACCTCTAATCTCTTGTTTTCAGTCTGAAATACTTCGAATTAACGGAAGTTTTCGCTGCGTTAATAAGTTTTTTTTTCTGATGAAGTGCACTTCCACCCATAAATTAAACCTTGCCGTGTAATCAAAGCCACCGATAAATAGGGCTACCTGCTTTATCAAGTAAAACGTTTTCAGGTGATGACTAAATGCACTGTACACCGAGTGTAGCTATGATGCATCAACACTCTAACGGAATGTAAGGTAGTGCAAGTTCAAGGGCAGCTAACTTCATATACTTCATTTTTATTTTCTTACTTGGAAGTGCTCTCTGTCTTCTAGATCTTGGATTCCTTCTACGTGTATCAATTATATTTTAATATTAAATATGGTTGAAAGGTTAATTAGTGCTGTGAATTCACAGCGCAAATACATCGGTTACCTTTCTAATCACATATTTCCTACTGATGTTTCATATATGAGACTCCTTCACATTCAATGTTCTTAATTGAACTTTATATTAAATCTGGATTTTTTTAAAGCACTTTATAATCGGTATTGTAATCGAATTCCTGGGTTTTGGGATTTTGCATATCACCAATGACGTCAATGTTAAAAGGTGTGTTGAATGAATGGTGCTTTTCGGAACGTTTCGCATGTTTGTCCTAAATTTATTTCTTCCAACTGGATTATTGTATGTCTTTTGCGATCTTAGAGTTCTCAAAATAGCAAATTATTTTCTAATTACCTTTTTTAAAGTGCTGCTGCTGAACAAGTGTTGGGAAAAAAAACGAACGGTACCGTTCTGTGACAACCGAATATTTATCTCAAAAATGGCTAAATAAGACAAAATGTAATTCTACTGAAAAAAAATTTTCTTAAGATTTGTTAGTGTTTAACAACTAAATGGTTGATACCAGGAATAACGAGTTGGTAAGTCTCAGGAAGCCGTGAAAAATTTTCGTAATTCTGTTTTGCACTACTATACGAAAGGCGTGGCAGCGCCATTGGAATTAAATATATATGTTGGATACTTCTTTGATTTGTAGTCAAAAAATCTTATTTTCTTACAAAAGAATATTTTTTGGAAATAAATCGAATTATTTGTGACCGAAAATAAAATTATAAAAAAATTCTAGTGAAAATAAGATACTGACATCTAAATTTGCACACGTACCAAAATTGACGAAGTCGTTTGTAATTATTATCATTACATCTTCTAATTTACTCAATACCAAGAATTCACTGATGCTGGTATGATGGGAAAACTAATGAGAATTAAATGAATATCCTGTAAAAGAATCATAACTTTAGTTGTCAGTCCATTGCATATATCCACTAATTAAACTGCTGACGATTTAGTCTTAGATCAACAAAGTCCTTATTATGACAAGTATATCTTATTCTTCATAATGCAAAGAGGTTGCCAATTTCAGATCACAGTAAAGATCAGATTAAGTTTTGTAAAGAGTTGAAATTTAAATGAAGTCCACTTCCGCATTTTATAAAAACCAGGCTAAGTTCTTCCATTCAGTTGGGAAGGATTTCCAGCAATTTGAATAACACTTCGATACTCCTCCTATCGAAACAAAAATTAGCATTTTTCTCTCATCAATGGACTCATATCAAGACAACTCAAGACTGTTTTAGTTAGTCTAACAATCTCTAATCTTTAGTTAGAATGATGTTTTTCCATTAATCGTATTTTTGCTTCCTCCTACTGACTACTGTTTGCTTATTCCCTTTTAAAAGAGTTCCACGTAACTTTACGTAAATTGTGTGCTACTTATGGCAGATTTTACGTGTAAACTTTCTTGTTTTCTTTGTTCAGAAAACAATGCTGTTATTAGTATCATCTTATCATTTATCATATTACAAGAAACAACAGCCAAAACTGAGTTAAAATCTTGTGTTTATAGTATGTCTGGTTTCACAAAAAAAAAAAAAAAAAAAAAAAATATATATATATATATATCATTTCTATTCAATTTACAATTAGATTAAAATGAAAACTGTATTTCACAGAACATATGATGGAACTGTTCCCCATGTTATTAGCAAAAGTTACACAAATCGGAAAAGATCATGTCGATAGGAAGGAAGTCCTCTAACATTTTGTCAAAAATACCAGAGTGCAGTTAAGTTCAGTAATAAGGTGGAAAAGATCATGTTGCATATTGGACGCACTGAACCCATTTCACAATCGTACTCTTTAGTAAGGGGGAAAGGGAATTTAGTCCATTTTTTTTTCCTTGAAATTGGAAAGAATATAAAAATTTGAGATTCACATTTTCTAACTTTTTCGACCATCATTTTGTTCGCCGACTTTCACTGTAAGTTGAGCGTTTCAAATTTCCTTGAGGAAAAACGGGAGTACAAGTTCCTCGTAATGTGTTCGAATCTTATGTCTCAAAGCAATGAAACACTTTTTGCAAAATTACAAAACGTATGCCGCCAAAAGTTAGGTTGCTGGGGAAAAAAAGAACTGATATTTTTGTGGCATATAAAGGGATCTTTAATTTAACCTGGAATGTATTTTGTTTTGCAGATAACAAATTTATAATATCAAACTGCTATTGCAAAAAGAAACTTTCTTCAAGTAGTCCATACGATTTGATAGATAACAAATTTCTGGAAAAAAAAAACATTAGCTTGGTTCGGATAGCAACATTTATCTCACTTATGATGAAACAATGATATGAAGTAGAACGGTTCCTCTGAATGCCTATTAAAGTAACTGGTGTTTACTTCTAGGTTCGTCTACCTGTTACACTCCTGGTACCAGGAAAAGGAACACCAAGATGTCAAAGCTGCACAATCCACCCAGCAAAATGTTCCGCTGATTTTGTGGTTTCCATAAATTAAAATGTTTAACGAGAAGCAGTACTTTCGGTTGTTCTCTGTTTCTACTTTATTTTCTGCCCCGCTATGTTCATTGAAACGTCCATTTTCGGCTTTTACCTTGATTGTTTTTGTTTCTATCCCCCTCTCTATATCTGCTTTCATCCAGGAACTTGAACATCGCCAGTGTCCGTCCGCTCTCAGTCTTTCATCTAATTTCATTCAAGAAAGCGTCTAGCTTGTTGCCCGGCAACGTCATCACTCCTTCTGGTCACCTGACCGCTCTTCGTTTAACTCCTTCCTTATACGTTGCTAGTAACTTCCTCCGCTTTCTCTCTCCTCCTTTCACTACATCCTCCACATGGTATCCAGTTTCGATCTTTGATTGGCTTATTGTACAGTTCCTTTTGGACCAAGCAATGAGATTATCTGGCTGTGCAGCTGGGCTCTATTCCACATAGCGACGATTCAAACGATCGTAAACGCTCTGACCACTGTGATGACCTATTCATTTTCATTTATTACATCATCCAGTAAAGACTCGACAGCCTTAGGCATTTCACACATCTTAAACTCCCTTTTCTTTCTTTGAGATTTCGGCAAACATTTCACTTGTATTCTTTCGTATGAATAATATAATACGAATTACATCGGAATCCTTATTTACTGCTCTCATCATTTTTTGCATCAGGAAAGTAGCTTATTTTTTGATTCTGACTGCACTGTAGCTCTTTTTGTCTTTGGTAGCATAAGGCAACAAGGAGTCTATTTAACCACTGTTTTTATGTTGAAGGAATTATGAATCAGACTCAGAATTTAGTCTTACTCGTTGCTAAATATCCTATACAATCTGACTCCAAATTTGACGCTACTACTTGGAAATGGGCTAGCTAGATTAGATAGCCGTCGATCTTCGAGCAACAGATTGTGGCACCACGTACCGCCTTTTCGTCATTTAGCGATATCATGAAGTAGTTGTTGGTTCCCCCAATCAAGAATAACTGCTTATTTCTACACGTTCAGTTTGTCTAATTAACTTACGGTAAAATGTGTGACAAAAGACAAAATTAGTATTGAGGATTACTTCATGAAGATATTGAGCAATAGCAAAATTTTGAGACTAATGGGAGCTCATCCAGAGATGACCGGAAAAGTTACGAGGTCGACGAGGAGAACAGAGTCAGTAGCTCGGTGCTGGAAGTTGCAAGACAGGTGTTAATACGCAGCAGCAGTAAGTAGCCTTCAGTGTAAAGGTGCAGGAACAGATGGCAAAATGCCTATTTAGCTTTTCGTCTATATCCCTCGGTTCCGTCACTTTTGCTTCCTTTCCTCAACGTTTTACCATATCTCTATGCCCATCTCTGTGCCTGGGAAGGGGTATGTCCACTAGTGTCCATCATTGTGTTCTTTATTTGAGGTAATGATGAGGGAGACTGCCGCTTCAACCTTGGACGAAAGGTTGCCAGATGGGTAGAGACTTGTGCCTCCCTCCTCCCTCTCCTCGCATCTCTTTCAGTACCTACAGGGTCGTTCGCACTGCAGTGTACCCTCCCCTTTGTCGCTTTTGAAATCCTATCGCAAGCTGCTGTGAATCTCTTCAGTGGCGCGCTGATGCACCCTACCATTACCGCATTCTGAGGCGCTGTTACTTATTTCTTTCCCTTCAACACGTTGCATTACTGCCTGTCTTAATCAGTTCCTTCCGTACTAAAGCAGAGGCTTGAGTCTAGCTTTCATGTTTCTTAAGCATTCTATGGTAACTTTGGTGCTGTTATTACTTCATCACAGATAACTGGAACGGATATCGAGTGGTGGCTTGCAACATTGTGTACTGACCGCGGTAGCACGTACAGCGCAGTGAAATAATTGCTGCTATTGACGCCAGTGATCATGAACCGTTTTTGCTTTCTGTTATCATTATTTGCCATTTAGTGTGATAATTAATTCCTTCTAGATAAGCAGCTGGTTTTCTTCCAGCTCCCTGGGAGGATGCAATTTCTTGTCTCTTACTGATTCTTAATTCACTAGTGTTGCAACGCTTTTCCCTGCACTGCTTCTTTCTTCCAGGCAGTATTGTTTCATCAGGAAATCCGGCATTAACAAATAGGTTTGAGTTTGTAAATTTTTGTATTCTTAGTGTCAGTGGGTAATTACTGAAAGAATTACACTGGGTGGTTAGAATATTCCGGAAAAATGTATAAGAAGTGTGGATATAAGTTTCGCTGTATTGAATAGTCTTTAAAAAGATCTGCAACTACATGTGACATTTGAAACGATAATCAGAAAACAAGAACAAAGGCTGTTATGGGCAGAGAAACTACACATGCAGCAATAATAATACGTGTGTATCAAATTGTATACGATACGTATTTTTTGTGTGGATCTATGTGTTTTTTCTTTTAAGAATTATTTTCTATTTCCCCGATTAATTCTGCCGGCGGTTGTACGCTTTCTCAAAGTCTAGGCCATGGTCTTTGGTGTTAACATCACCGATTTACTCGAAACTGCTGTGATTAAGATCAGAGTTTACTAACAAAGTTAAATGGTGTGGATTTTTGACTTCTGTATCGAAACCGGGATAATTTCATGACTGAACAGGAGTAAAACCTATTACTGAGAAAAAAAATTGTTTCTATTAATAAGGTTTCTAGAAAGTTTGACGTTACTTCAAAAAAACATCCACGAAAAGAAAATGACGATGATACCAGAATTACAGCTCGTATAGTTTTTCGCACTGTGCAATCCGGTACCTTAGGTATGGATTGGTGATGAATAGTGAGCTGGTTAGTGTAGAAATGAATGAACGAGTAAGTGATTATGCGTGAGTGTCGTCTTCCGTTTTTGTGAGTCAGTACATACTTGTTTTAGTTTGCGAACTAGACTTCATTTTGGAAAGTCGTATGTTGAGTATGATTATGTCTATACCTATGCTATCTTTTTAAGGAAAAAGTCTATAAATTACTCCAGCTATTATACATTATTCCATTACGACAAAACTACCATTTGTTCGCGTGGTGCCATAATATATTCTCTCGCTTTCCTGGAACCAACATTTCGTTTTCAGTTTTATTTTACGTCTCAAAGGTTAATTTGAAGTTTTATTTCATTAAAAAAATAT
>PQVD01000315.1:72569-108532 GCA_003012265.1 Setaria equina
TTTTTTTTTTTTTGGTAAACGTTGACGTGATAACGATGATTTGGTGTTGAATGTTATGAATGGGAAAATGATCCCTCTTTTCGATAGTTTTACATGGCTGAGAATTGTTTGTTCAATTTTTTAACCGGAACAACTTGAAATATGTAGTGTAGTTCTGAGAATAAGCAAGCCTTGTAGAAGACAGTAGTGAGTGTAGCTTCTGTAAAATTTTGGATTAATGAGGTTCTTTTATTATATTTTAAAGCAGCAACTGTTCTGGACAACTGATTATTCTGTAAAATCTCTTTGTTTTTAAATCCAATAGTTTTTCTGAGGAACTCTAGAAACTTACATTTTTTTTACCTGAATAGAACGAATTTCCTTAGAATTCCATTGTGGCATATATTTTCATAAAGTTTTTATTTTGTAGCTTCCTTAAAAAAAGTGACAGAATATACATCTAAGGATTAAAAATATGTGGTGGTCAAATAGAAACTTGTTGCATTTCTCAGCTAAAACCTGACAGACTCATTTTTCAAAAAATTTGCACCCTTTGCAATAGATTTGAATAAGTTAAAAGTAACGATATATCAGCTGATATCAGTTAGAAGATTCGAAAAGTACCCTACCGTCGTTAAACTTTTTCATCTCTCTAAGTGAATTGCATGGTGATGGGACACTCAACTGATTAAGATACTATCCTCACTAAAAAGAACTAAATTAATAATGCTGATGCGCGAGTTACTGCTGGTTGGGTGCGGAAAACCGTGTGCACTTGAATTTTTGTCGCAGTTCTGGAGGTAGAGAAAATGAATGGTGAATCAAAAGAATAACGAATAAATTTGTGGCAAGATGACTTTAATGATCGAAACAAAAAGATATAAATAGAGGACACAGATATATACTATCCATAAATCCGCAATGTTATAGGAAGGTATCACTCTCACCTTGGCGTCCTCTATGTCCTATGTTAAAGGTATGCAAGTTGAGGGGGGCGAAAATTTTTGGTTTTGATTTGCCAGGGAATTTTTAAAGCTTTGTAATTACCTTCACATCATCATAACTGAAACAAAAAGTATTGGGTGTAGTTATGGCTAAACTTCATTAGAGATTATTTCATTATTAAGCATATTTAATTTTTGGTATCCATGGCTTCGGTTCAAAACAGTTCCGATATATGAACAGTAATACTATGGTAGTACTTTTACCCTATCTTACTAAGATGGTAGAAAATCATATTATGTTTCATATTATCAAATGTGCGGAAGGACTAATTGTGTGTTTCAAAAGGAAGTTGTTTAAAAAGTATGGCCTACTAAAAGTAAAGATTTGAAGCGTTCCAATCAAATGAATATTGCATTTAGGTCTTTTCATCGAAAAATTATCTACGCTTTTTGGCGTTACATGAGGAAGCATTGAGTCCTTATACTATTATTTTTATGAGGTTGGCAAATTAAAAAATCTTGTTAACGAAAAAGTTTCTGATCCATTGAAAAGGTATTTTGGTCCAAGAAGATTTAACTAGCTCTCGGTAAGAAAATGCCTAAATTTTTTTCATGCTTATGGAAACTGACAACGTTCTATTTGCGGTGCTCTTTTGCTTTTTCTTCTATAATCCATGCACAGGATTTAAATGTCCCACCCGTTTAGTTGCTCAAAATTTCTTATCAAGGCCGGTGTTTACTTGTCTAAATATACAGTTATTATCTTAAATTTCCAATTGCAGCCTATTTGTCTATGAACTTATATCTATATGCATCATAGGAAATATTTCTATGTTTATAAACACAAACATTTGTACATATGTATAAATAATACACATTTACATACACTCATGCACACGTAAACGTATTCTGCTTTTGCCGACGGCAAACATTACAACGTTGTTGCAGCAATGAAATCAATAACAATTTCCCAATTTCCTTTCGTTTGTTTCTGAAATATAATCATTTCCTATACAGTTTTGAGCACTGTGCCATTTTTTTGAATTAGTTCATCGTTTTGATGGCTTTTCGTTGACTTGGGTTGAGATCGTAAAGGGAGAATAAGCTACAACCGCAACGTTTTACTTCATCAGTAAAGTAAAATATGCTTTGGAAGAGGTTAGTGGTTAAAGAAGTCCTTAGAATATTGTTAACCTTGCAAGCTGTGGAAAGGTGTTTTGGCCAGCAAGTTAGAGAGTACAGAAGTCTGACCATTCATTTTTTACTGCCATTTCACTTGAGGAAATAAAAGGGTGACTAATCAGTGCGAGTAATGTTGAATGGGTGGATTTCTTCACATGATAATAATGTTGATAATATAATGGGGCATTGATGAGGATGGTGATAATGGTTGTTTTGGTAGTGGTGATGATGAGAATGGTGCTGCTGATGGTACATTCACCTGCTGTTCCAGCAGAATTGTAATTGTGCTGCAATTCCGTAGCTATTTTTGCCGTAGTTGTATTAGTGAAACAATAGTGTCCAAAAATGGTCTTAATACAACTAGTTGACTTCCTCATCCAGGGTTGTGAGCTATTGATGTTCCCGTTATGCTGTTGTTGCTGTTGCTACTCCTGCTGCTGTATGACGACAACCGCTACAGCAGCCTGTGTGCTACCCCATGTGTGCAGATGGCTTCCTTTACCTGCGACACTCAGCCACCCTGCTGCACTTCTGGACATTTCTGTATTCTGTGGAGCGCGTCCGACCCTTTCTTACCAATACCTCGAATTACCGATCGTTTGGCCAGAACGGCCACTGTCCTCATTAGTTTGTGTGTGTCTTTCTTTCTCTCTGTGTAGATATGTCTGTGTGAGTTGTGCACGTCGGTGTGGCATGGTCTCAATGTCTATGTCACTACAATGTGAGTATGTCCGTTTGTGTTTCTGTCTGTGTCCATCTTGTGTGGTGTCGAAGCAGAGAGATGAGGGATGGATAGTGAGCTTGAGGTAGTATACGACTGGTCTGCCTGTAGCAAATTTTTTGGTCTGGAAAATAATAACATACATATAGCTCACACCGGAATGTTGTTTGCTGATGTTAATTAGTTGCTTCGTTAGGGTAATTAGTCCCATCAAGTTTAATTTAGAACTCTACCTTTTGTTAGTCGAGCCCCACCAACCATCTTTCAGATTCAATTTATTAATAAGAATATCACCAACTTATTGCAGCCATGTCACCTTAAGTGGTTGGCGTTATTTAATAAAAACACATTTTCGACTCGAAATGTACTATTTTACCATCTTCCTTCCGTTCCTCCAGCTGCCTCATTCACCAACAATTCAATAATAAATTTCCTCTGAAGCATCTTTTTCACTTTCAGTGAAATACGTATATGATGTGTTGCGCTGAACTTCTTTGCTTGATCTACGAATCATATAAAGATGAAACTTTGCGTGTGCATAAGTGCGTGATTTTATTTGTCGTTAATTTTTAGCAGGAAGCGCGGGGTATCGGGGGGGAAGCGTCTTCGTTGTAGTATTCGCTAGGCGCTGAAGCGAGGCCCAGTGGTAACAGCAGTGCAGCCAAAAAACACATCACCACTATTGATCCCGCTGACACCAAATATTCGCCTGCGGTAGTACACAGGGAGCACTTATTAAAAGCAACAAAGTGTCACAACTCGACAAGGAAAAACGCCTAAAGCTTGTAAACTCTTTTCCATCGGCCACATATTGCTCTTTAAAAAGTTCGATACCTAATTTAAAATTAACCATCAAATGGATGTACGCTTTTAAATAAAAGTAGTATTTTTTCCTTTCCTTTTTTTTTTTTTTTGTAGCCTACTTATTAGCCATTCCATCAGTTGGGATAGTACATGTACAACTTTATATCTTTCTACTCCATAATTGAAGTAAGGACAATATATGGCAAAGTGTGATCAACAAATCCAATTCACAAATTTGTCAAGCTTGTTACGCATTCAGGATTCAGTGTTTTGCTTTGGAATCGTTCTTACATCCCTTTTTCATATCCCTTCCCTGTTTATAGTGTGCGAGACATAAGGAATTCTGACGCGTACTATCGCAGGAACCAAGGATCGTTTAAAGCAATAAGCCTAACATCGTCGGTCATCGATGTTCTGTCATTACTACGTAGTCAGATTATGATCGAAGTGCTTGCCCGTGGTGGTGTCGTTGAAGCAGCAACAATTCCATCGGCAACAAGTAGTAGTGCAATTGGTACATTTTTGTTGCACTTTATGCAAATATTATTAATGATATTTCCAGTGCAAAGCTAGTAGCATTATTCCATAAAGTCCAGTGTAAGTGGAGTTTTGAGTTTCACTCCAATACTGTAATTTTTTTTAGTGTTACCCCAATACCACACTACATATTGTTTTTAGGCTACTAAATTGTAAAAATTTTTAAGGTGGCGGCTCCTCAACGTCATCCGGCGTGTCGTCCGCTTCAAAACACCTCTCGTCATCTGTCTCCACACTTTCTGCAATTGGACAAGGTGTCGAATTACGACAGCAAATTGCGAAAAGCCCGTCCGACGAGTCTTTGAGGTATTTTTTTGGTGATTTTTCCATACCTACATTTTTTTGTTAGAAAAATCAAATTCACCAAGTTCATTTCATGTGAACTCGTTACAATTTATTCAATTCATATAATTTCATTATAAGCACAAATTTATCGATGTCATTCATTTGGGCATACAGCCGTTTATTTCTATATTCGACGGCAACAGTCTCAGCTTTAAATGAAATTTTCTAAGTGGTGAAACATGAGCGTGGGCAAGCGAAATAATGAATACTAGAGAAATTATATTAAGTCTTCTGTGAACGCTAAAGAAATTGTATTAATCTGCAGGTCTCGTACATCTTCCGGTGGTAGTGGTGGCATTAATTCGAATGGGACAACGAATACAAATGTTACAAGTGGAAATAAGGTTTCTTTTTTTTTTTTTCTTTTTACTTCCCACATCACGGAAATGTGGGATGTCAACTCTGTTTCTCCATGCCTAGTGAACAAACGAGGTCCCTTCTGTAGTAACGGAATTCAGTTAAATTTTATTGTCGTTTATATGGGAATGTTTTTTGCCGTAGTGCGAAATAATATGCCTTTCATAGACATTGAAAATAACATTAAAATGATTTCTAATATCATAGGGATATCGTCCTGAAGATGCCGTACGAACGTTTGGAAGTAAGCTCACATCTTTTGAAATCTCAGAAATTTATAATTATCCTCGTGTTTATTTTGTTGGATCTCAAGCGAAAAAGCGGACTGGTAACGTCACTTCTCAGAATAACTGCGGTTATGACGATGATATGGGAAGCTACCTTCTTGTTGCTCACGACCATATTGCATATCGTTACGAGGTGCTGAAAGTTATTGGTAAGGGAAGCTTTGGTCAGGTTTGTATTTCCATTTCTGCCAATATTGTTCATATATTGTTCGAGATTCAGTGACTTCTAGCATGTCAGCTTTTGGTTTTCATAGGATATTTTATACTATATGAGAGAAGGGTAATTTTCCCGGAAATGTTTTACAAATTGTTCCTTATGATGAACATCACTCTATCAATGTATGTTCATAGGTAATACGAGCGTATGATCACAAACATCAGCAGTATGTCGCACTGAAGTTAGTTCGAAATGAAAAGCGTTTCCACCGCCAAGCAGAAGAAGAAATTCGAATTCTGGTAAGTGTGGTAATATGATAAATTAACACCATTAGGTTAGTCTATTAAGAACTGTTTCGTTCACTAAATAATTTCAAATTTAGAGATTATAAATGTCTTGCTTCCTTCATTCATCATATTTTCTGCAGGACCCTTTTTTTAGGATCATTTGCGTAGGCAAGATCCGGAAGGCACTCATAATATAATTCATATGCTTGATCATTTTAATTTTCGAAACCACAAGTGCATTACGTTCGAATTGTTGAGCATTAATTTGTATGAACTTATCAAGAAGAACAAATTCCAGGGATTTAGTTTGCAGGTGAATTTCTTTTATGTGTTGAAAATAGCTTGAGCAAAAATTCTGCAAGATTATTTTTAATGGACAGAAGACTTTAGTGCATCTTACTCAGAAAAATTTAGCAATAGGTAATTTAGTACTTTTTATTGTTGGACCTACTTTTGTTTCATCCATCATGATAAGGACATGTAGTTATAGTTTGAATGGGACTTGTGTTAATCCTGTAAAATTCTTATTAGTACTATAGCATATTCTGTATGTTATTAATCACTCCGTAATATATTTGATTTTACACCAATAAAATTTAGTAATCACTTGACTTTTTCTTTTGCACTGCTTGTAATATTTTCTTTGTGGTTTTGGAAGCAGTCTTTTAGCTTGTTCGAAAGTTCGCTCATTCGATGCTGCAATGCCTTGATTTGCTAAATCGTAATCGGCTTATTCATTGTGACTTGAAACCAGAAAATGTTTTGTTAAAACAACAGGGTAGGAGTGGCATCAAGGTTATTAAATTATTTGATTTGTTCATTTATCAAAACTTTTCAGTATTTCTGTAGACAGTTCATGTGAGGCTGGCCTAACTTTTTCAAATTATTTATTTTTCAGGTTATTGATTTCGGTTCCTCATGTTTTGACGATCAACGAATATACACTTATATCCAGTCGAGGTTTTATCGAGCTCCAGAAGGTAAAGTAGTGAACGGGACCTTTGAGAATTTTAACAAAAATTTCTCTTCTTTATTGGCGTGAGTTAAGTCAACGGGAGGTTTTCCTATTATGCAAAATCGTTTTTTAAAATGGTAATTATATGCGAACTAGTCGATTGACTAGTGGCAACTAATTAGCATTGGTA
The DNA here is from genome assembly GCA_003012265.1 of Setaria equina. Classification (NCBI taxonomy): domain Eukaryota; kingdom Metazoa; phylum Nematoda; class Chromadorea; order Rhabditida; family Setariidae; genus Setaria; species Setaria equina. The sequence continues at coordinate 79,315 of PQVD01000315.1, forward strand.
GTTAATTTATGGCAGTAGTCAGTCACAATTAAATAGTAATAATAACAATTGATTACTAAGAAAGGCAATCAACCAATAATATTAGTTATTATTGGTAATAATGATGGGTTAAAGATGGTAATGTTTCATTAGCAATAGTGATAACTAATAAATAACCGTTGGTAAAGGACAATAAGAAATAAATAAATAGTAGTAATAACTAAATAGCAGTTAGTATTGATAGTTACTATTATTAATTACTAAAGTAGTAAATAAATCGTAATAATGAATAATAATACATAGTAATAGGAAATAGTAATAATATCACTTAGCAAATGGTATTAAAAATAATTAAGTGAATCGGTAGGTAATGACATCAGTAATGGTGCAATACATTATGATTCTTTGTATGTTTCATTAAATGTGACTAATAATTATTAATGTCATTAATTACTAATAACCATATTTCTAATTATATGTGCATTTTAGCACTGTTATTGTTCATTAATTTATGTTCAGATATAAGTGATTTTTCGTATTTTTAATATTATCATCTGGAATTATGAATATCAGTTTCATTTTTCTAATTTCTTCATAGCATTTATTGGGAAATAAGCAACCCGATGATGCAATGTGTATTGGAAATTTTTGTGTTCAGTACGTCTGCAATTCACATTGTTGTAGTATGTAAAACTTTTTAAAGCGTTTTATACTAACTGCAGTGATTATGGGTGGGAAATACGGGATGCCTATTGATATGTGGTCACTTGGCTGTATACTAGCTGAATTGCTAACTGGATACCCTCTCTTACCTGGCGAAGATGAAAATGATCAGGTTATTCACTCATTCTTTAAAATTTAATGTTACTAATAGTTTGTTTTGTGTAAGGATCTATTCATAAAATCTTTCTTGTCTTGGTAAACACAACGTATTGCTTTTTTTCTTTACTTCTAGACGGTTTATTTTCAGTTGGCGTTAATAATTGAATTACTTGGTGTTCCACCTCTTAAAGTTACTGAGAATGCCAAAAGAACACGTAATTTCATATCGTCAAGGGGTTACCCGCGATATTGTACTATAACTACGATGTCAGATGGAACTGTGGCGGTTTCCGGAGGGCGATCAAAACGTGGTAAACCGAGAGGTCCCCCAGGAAGTCGTTCTTGGAACACTGCACTAAAAAATCAGGTAGATTTTTGAGCTTATTGCTAAAGCTAGTAATTGATTTAAAAAATATATACCCACGCGTGTGGGAAATTAGCTTGTATGATTGTTATTTCAGGGTGATGATTTATTTATTGATTTTCTGAGACGATGTTTGGACTGGGATCCAGATACCCGATTAACTCCTCAGCAGGCTTTGAAGCATCCTTGGTTGCGAAGACGACTGCCTCGGCCTCCAGAATGCTGCGGTAATCTTATCTCCATGGAAACTAGCACTGATGCCTCCTCCCTTGGTGCATTTTTTTACTTGCGATTTCCAGTTTTTTTTTTTTTTCATGAAGTAATTACTTAGCAGTGATAGCTTTTTTTTTCACTTATGTTTCAGTTTCGAAATTACCGCATATCTGAACCGACTAAACATTTTTATTGACCCGTGGTTGGTGGTGGCTGGCTAGATTCTTCAGAAGTTCGTCTTTCCGATGGTAACGGCCAGCGGCTGTCGTGCTATCTGTTGTAAATTCAAACCAAAAACGAGTTCAAGCTGAGGATGTTCATGTTATGGTCTTGGCTCGTCGTCTTGCCAAATAAAATATTCCATTAAATGTCAGAATTCAAAGTTTTCATCCTCATTTTGCTAACATTTATTGTCCCAAAATAAGTGTTTTCTTGTTACATGCTAGGAATAATCCTCTAGGATAGGTCTCCTATAAGGTTGTCATTGAAGTCTTCACTAATATTGTATGTTATTGTTATCCTGAAGTGGATCGTGTTGTTGACAGTGACTGCCTTGGTTTTGCACAGCGTTTATCGCTAGTTAAGAATAGGGGCGTGTAGATGAACTTGTTTTATTTTATAGTTTTATAGCAGCAAGAAGGATGGGGAATAAAATAAATAGTTTTTCTAGAAACGGAATTTTTATGACTAAGTGGTTTGAATTTGGCAAGATATATCTAGTGATGACGCACTACTCAAATCCTTTTCGAGTTTTGTCTCAAACTATCTTGGGTCAAACAAGATCTGCATTTACTCATTTGCGCAGTGTTTTGTTGTGTGAGTTGTCGTGTTCCAATGCTTGTTTTATTCAAATTATAGTGCGTATTGCAATTCCTTCGTAAATCAGCCTCATTTCCACAAATTTATTTATTTCAAATCCATTGCGAGCTTTTTTATGGCATTGCAAACGAGATTCATTAACGAGTATATGAAGTAACCACACTATTTTCCTGAATTTCACGTTCCTGATTAGGTGGCGGCGTTATGACTGTAGATGATGTAATATGCTTTTGTTTTGTTGCTCGTTGTTACGCTCTAGTCACTCACTGTGCCGTGATTTGGTAAATTCCGACGCATTGAGTGCTTATGACTTTCTTAAATGATGGAGTTTGTTGTCGAGTAATGTCTTAAGATATGTGAATTATTCTACTTGACATCTTGAAATTTTAAAGGGACCAATATTAGACAAAACTAATAGCAGTGATCGATCTGCAACCTTTATGGACGCTGTTACCGTTGTTTGAATTTTTTTTTTTTTTTGTTATCCGTTCATGGTCAGGTCTTAAACAGTTAAGGTAATCAGACTTTCTTCTTGTTTGTTTCAGTAGTGATCATTTGTGTTCTTGTGGTGAGTTTCGCTAAAGCGCATTTTCGTAGCAGACGGCTTTTTTCAAAAGAAAACCCTTTCATAAAAATTAACCATCGGCGGTAGCAGAAGCTGAAGGAAATAACTGATTCGTTATCATTTGTATAATATATTACATTATTTCGATTATTGAATGAGACATATGGTTGGTGCCCCGCTTGATCATCTGCTGCTAAAAGTATTGCTACAAAGTTGTAAAGATTTTGATAAGTTCGTGAAAGAGATATATAAGTGGTGGTCCGAATCAGGAGGTCATATTTCCTGTTCAGTGTTCGAGCTCGTATATGTTTTCCGTTACTCACTGAGCATTTTCGCGTTAAATGTTTTAATTACTGTTGTTTTCCTGACTTGATATGGCCTTGTATCGACATGTGAGCTTTTGTTTTGAAGTATTTGGTAGTTCTTTTTAACTTGTGGGAAAACTTTTGTTTTTGCTGTTGCAAAATTAAGTCCTCAACTTTTTACTTCCCTGCTAGCATTTTCTAATGCAGTTTTAGTTCCCATTTTAAATAAGATTTGGGCTGTAGTTGTAGGATAATTCAAAACAAAATTTTGCCAATTTTTGAAAGGAAAAATCATTTTACTTGCGTGCTGAAATGCTGTGTAAGTAGAGGTTGAAGTGTGCTGGATGGAAATAAATGGAGTGTGGATATCGCCTGTCTGAGCATAAGTGGTTGAGGGGAAACATTGTGTTTATTGATTTTCCTTTTTGAATTCCTGACCTTGTTCTTATTTCGGATATACATTGTATTTTCTGTCTTGAAACAGTTTTTATTTCAATTATGTTCATGGCGTTATAAATTTTGAAAACATTCATAAATACTTGTGTCTGGTCGGATTATTTAAGATGTCAACAGTACTCTGGTCTGCAGTACAGGGGCAGCGTACTGTAATTGTTTGGAAGTGCTTCCTCCACAAATCAGTAGTTTTTGAAGGTGACTACTGCCTAGAACTATTTGTTAAACAAAAGGTTCAAATAGTTGAGGACTCAGGTGTCCTGTCCTGGTTATTTCTAGAGAACAGTAGTCAGTTCGCTAGGAGCGACAAGTGAGTAACTTCTGATTGGATTTCTAATTAAAAGTGCTTTTTAGGCTCCAGTTTCGTTTTGTTCTTGAAGTTCGAACCCTGAAAAATTTTTTATCAATTCTACTCTATAGGTTAATAAAAAATCCAAGTATGGAGTGGTTTAAAATGATGGATTTGGTTTCAGTATTATAGGGGGTGCTATGATCATGTTGTTGGACCTAATCAATGAAGTCTACATACATTCTTTTTTGACAAGCGTAAATTCTGGAGACATTTAGACAATCATTCAAAGTTTAAAGAGCTAGATGTGTTGGACATACCATACCATGGGTAAAATAATGTCAAAATCGGTTGTAAAGCAGTCGTGAAATTTTTAACATCTCTGAGTTAAGGAGAAAAGTGGTGTGTCTTTTTTGCATTGAAAACAGAAGGGAAAATTAAATTGAAGTTTGTCAGGCTATATAACAGCTGATATTACTTAATTTTTGATAACAAACTGACGGAACTTCTATGCCGATAACTTCATAAATTTTTAAGTAATAACTATTGATAGTAAAGCGAATTAGTCTGTATCAAGTAGTTTTTCACTCAGCAAAATAGGAAGTGTTGCCGAATATTTGAAGTAAAATTATAAGCTGAAAATGTACTGAAACTTATTTGTTTACGAAGTATTGAAACTAATGCCCTTTATTTATAAGATTAACCACATTTAGTTTTATTTATAGACAGTTGACTAATACAGTATTTTCACTTAAAAACAGATCCGCATCAAGACTTTATCTACCAAGTATATTCCACCGAAATCATTAGGAACCAAAGGACTGTCAGTGGAATAGATTGTCAAGATAGGACTTAAAAAGGAGTTTTAGACTATCAAGAGTACAGAAATGTTAACAAATCTCTACTTGATGACTTTACTTGAATAACAACGATATGCAAAGCTAACAGATGACATATCATGAATTCTTGACACAGTGTAGAATGCCACTGATGGGGCTTCTTTTGTTTTATAGTTTTGGAAAAAATTTCGAAATTTGACGATGAAATAGTGGTATCTCACTAAAAGATCTTTTTGACTGTGGTCAGAAATAGAGCAAAATTTCTTCTGTTCAAAACATAGTACTCTTGTGACCATTATTATACCATGCCTTGCGAATGATTTATTTCGTTTTGTATCTAATGATGCTTCTGCTTGTCATTTTCCCATGTACAAGGAAAGCTAAGCAATTCAATGTTGTCCTTAAGTACTGCTTATATGGAAGCAATTTCATAAAAAATTTTCATACCGTCTTTCATTCATAGATTAGTAAAATTAGTAAAGGTGATCTGATACTGACAAGGATATGTAGCAGCAAATAAGAAACGGGAGATCCTTATATTGAAAAAAAAAAAATTAAAAATAATTTCAGATACCGAAAAGACAACTTTTCTTGCTGAAGAAGGACATGTCATACGCCGCTATGAAATGAGAGTAAGGAAATGTGGATCGATATGGGTCACACAAAGTTGTACTTCCTGACCTATTCAGTTCACACTATTGGTTTCCCAACTGCTTTGTTGTTCTGCAAGCCAAACACTTCCTTTGATGGTGCTTGCATGTTTTTCTTTCTATAATTTCTATTGTATGACCAGTTTATTTCAAGGCTATGTTCATTCACAGAAACTTAGTTATTCATTTATCACAGTGAAGCTTATGTTGTACACTTCCTGAAGTGGTCTTTTCCACAACCAGTAAGTAAATAATCGAAAATAAGAGCTGAATTTCAATTTAGAAATGTTTGATAGTAACGACGTAAATAATGAACTAAGTAAAAAATTTATTACAAGTCTTCAAGTGACTCACATTTCTTTTATCTAATAATAACGGGGTTCATTTTGATGCAGAACCAGATTATATCTATTTCCATATGCTTCGTTTATGCAGAAATACGGTGTGAATAAAATGAACTTTCCTGCTTTGTTCTACAGCAAATAATTATTAATTATTAGTGCTGATAACACGAAGCGCGTATCATCATATTTAGTACTTACTATTAATGTAGCACATTCTAATGAATTTTTTCACCTACAACTTTTCAGATAACCATTACTAATAGTTCTTATCTAGAACAACTTTTAAATGTCTTTAGTAGTGAGCTTTTTATTTTGAAATGAACATCCAATTAATATTGAAAAAAAAACGACAAATTTTGCAGTAAAATCGCTTTTGATGAAATTTCAACTTCCTTTTTCAATGATGTATAAGTATCGAGTGACAACTTTGGCGCTATTGCTCGAATTTGTATTTGCAAACTATCGCAACGAAAATATTCTCAACGTCAAATATAAAAGCAAGTTGCAATGATTGCGAAAATAAACCTAATATTATTCTCCTCATATGCATGCATGCAATAAACTTGTTAGGAAATAAGATAGCTGTGTACAGCCGTTTTATTCAACATACAGTTGCACCCATCACGAAGCGGCTGAATAATCATGTATTATGGTGAAAAATACAAAAGATTGTTTTAAAGATTAATTTCACCATCGAATAATTTCACGAATAAATTTTAGGAGAAAATGTGTTTTGCGATATTCGAGATTGTAATTATCATGGTGTCTGCAACGGCAACAAGAAGTATTTTGCTTGTTTCTGTTTTAAGTCATACTACGGTCGACGATGTGAATATGAATATGTTGAAATGGATCTAATGAACCTACTCTCCTATAAGTCAAACCACAAATGTATTATAGTACTTTCCTAGACGGAATAACGAAATTTACAATCATATTCTAAAAACTATCATTTTCACTTTGATTAGAATTAGTATTTTAAACGAATTCCTGCAAATGCTATAATCCGTATTTATTTCAGTAAGAAATCAAATTGAATGCAATTACAAAGACTGTAATAACCATGGTACATGCCTGGGTACTCCAGATGCACCATTCTGCTTGTGTGATTCTGGTTACAGGGGATGGCGTTGTGAAATAAGTACGCTTATCTAGTTGGATTTTTTCAAATTGTATTGGATTCGTCATAATTAAGGCTTGTTTGTATCATTCAACTCCATTATAGCAATATAGAAAGTTTGCAGAATGATTGGAGTTATACTTCAATCACTAAATTTCCTTCACGCAGTATAGGACTGGTCTTAGAAATAATAGTAAATCTGAGAATTACCACGAATATTGAATTTGAGAGTTCATGACAAATTATTTTACTAATTGATTTATAGATCTGCCATGCGATTCACTAATCCACTGTTCAGGACACGGTAGTTGCATTGGACAACCGGATCAGTTTATTTGTTTTTGTAAATTTGGTTTCTTCGGTCTTCACTGCCAACATACTTTTTTGAAAAACACTAATACGAAAGGACTGGTATATGCAAAAGTCAGTTAGTTTAACAAATATTAAGGAAAATAAACAGAGCTGATTTTAAGCGACTTTCAACTCTCTCATCAGTATTTCAAACTCTTTCGGGTTCCTCACTTTTTTTTTTTAATAATTCGTTGTCTTTAATAATTGAAATAGTATCGTGTGATTTACTTCTTCCTTTTACTGTCGTAATTTTTAATAAATCCGTACAAAAAAAGACTTGATAAGTATAATAAATCTTAAGACTTTCCTCTTAAATAAGGAATCACGTTTGCAGAAATTCTAGACAAATAATGTGTCAGAACGTATTGATAAAGCAAATTTAATCAATCTAACCAAATCTTATTTCTAATTATTTCAACTGACATAAACTTTTCTTGAATAAAAACATGGCATGCACTATGCAAAAACAACGTTATATTGCGCTTTCCCTACTATTTGAAAAGTTCGAAGCAATATTTTACTAATTATTGATGTTTTTCGGCACCTACATAAATTAGTTTTTCGGATTTATAAATGTATCATTCATTTTATGTCATGAAGTTGTTTTGGTCTTGTCTATCAAATACTACAAAATTTTTTTTTCTTTATTGACCCCTACTCACAAAAACGCTGGAGCATCCTTACAGTGTTTCCAAACAACATACCTCTCAGCCATTTTAACATATATGTCGAATGAATGTCCTCAACTTCATAATCTCTCAGAGAGACCTTAGCCTTACGCTACTGCCGCAGTTTAATTCAGTGCAGACCAAACACTCAGCGACGGAGTTTCAGTAGCAACAAAACTAAAAGGATAATCCTAAAAAAAAATCACATCTTTTCACTTTGGTAGTCTCTTTTAAGAAGAATATTTGCCAATAAACTACCGCAAATATTAGCCTTTAAAAAATGCATCAGGGCAGTAGTATTGCCCTCACAATGGATAATACATTGGAGCCGATTGGAATCAAATTTTCGGTTTAATTTCTTAGCATTTGACGTGATAGGAGAGTAGCACATATCCACGAACCTCAAAAATCATTATACAAACGAAATGATTTGTCCAGAAAGGTACTTGTAAGAAACTACAAGAATTGTGGAGGCATGTAACTATAAATCATGCATGCGTCAGCAAAGCAAACAAAATAAAGTGTCTCCATTGCCAGCAGTACTAATAATTTAGACAAATATTTGTGGTATACAGCATGCACCTTCAATAACAGCTTGAAAATATACGCATATTTCGACTGTAATAAAATATTCTGCACTGCAGCTTTCCAACTGTATCGCCTCCTTTAAATCACATCATAAGTCATTGTTCTGCCAACATTTAAATTTAATTATGAGTCTGACATAACTGAATTTGAATAAAATGGAAGATTGTTGCGTAGAAAAGGCCATGGCAAATACTAGGTGTTGCATTAGAACGGTGCAATTATTCAGCATTCAGCGCAAAACACATGTTTGAAGATCCAATGAAAAATGCGTGAATTTGAAAAGCAACAGCAACAGTGGGAAATGTAACAACCATAGAAGTGCTAAGGGCAAAGGCTAAATTTTATTCATTGTGATTCTTGCACACGTTTTGTGAGTCGAATTCGTGCAGGTGCGAATATCATAAAAGATAGGCCATGCTAAATGAAACATTATGAAATTATTTCCATATGACGGATATCCTAACTTGGAAACATGAAACTTATAAAACAAAACCATTTCAAAAAACGAGACGGAACAACCTGACTGTGACTGTTCTGGAGCAATGCAAAACATCTGCATTTTCCAACCAGGTATTTTACTAATGCAAAAAGATTCCAACAGATATCGGATTTCGTGAAAAAAGTGGAGTCAAAATACGGACGAACAATAGATGCTTATAGCTAACACAAACGGTGATTGTTTCAAAACATTTATAAGTTTAACAAATTTTAGAGACCATTTCATTAATTTGGAAAATTTTCTCACTGTTCAAATTCATATTCAGAATTCAACAACCATGAAACACATTCCCCGATTGCCAATCATGATTGGTTTGTACATAAACATCTAACCTATAGAACTGCCACTTTTGTTTAAATGAAATGTATACAACTTTGGGACAATTTAAAAACTAGTGCAAACCTGTGCAGCAGTTGGGATAAGTCTCCCATTCAAGCGCCAACCATTTTCAGGACTAATTGATTCGGCAGATGAGTTATTACACATTCCTCAGCGGCTTTCAACTCCCACGGACCATCGTCCCGGTGTCTACATCAACCCCTTTCATGGAGTTCCATGAGCGGAAAGTTTGGCATTTTAATTTAACTTTTGGTTCATCCAACAGCGGCAGTTCTGTTTATCAGTGCAGCTTGTTTCCTAGCTGAAAGTTTCTCGGAATTTTCATAAACTTATACTATACAGGACAACCCAATGTGATTACCGAGACTAAAGGAATCTAAAAGCCATTTTGAAATGTGTTGCAGTTGAGGTATCTCTCAGGCAACCTACTCAGAAAATTTTTTTTGTCCAGTGTAATACTTCAAAACTTCCTTCACACCTGATCTAAACAAAGCAATTCACGAAATCAGTTAATAAAGTAAGTTTACAACTTTGGTGCTATTTCAAAACTGCGTTATAGTCTGAAACTAGAAACAAACAGTACTGATAAACAAACGACCCTTCTTCCTTTACATTCATTATAGCATCACATAAACCACTCGCCCTTTTGAATTTTCCTGTTGCATTGAGCCAATCAGCAGTACCACATATAAATATGTTTCCTGACCAGAAATTAAAAAAGTCCATCAGAATTTTTCTGAGATCTTTTCTGAATGCGACATTACTAGACCGATGAAAAGTGTATCAATGTAGTCTCCAATACAGGACAGCACACGTGATCCTTCACTACATTACTCGCAACAGAACAATTTAGAATTACAAAAAATTAAATTTATAAATTAAATGTGTTTGAAAAGGAACCTTAAAAGAATGAAAATGTTGAGGAAAGTACTGAATCAATTGAAAAACACTGATATTTACATTCCATAGTCCACAAATGCCATGCGATTCATACAACCTCTCTTACCCTCCAACTTTTTTAACTTGGTTTCATTAAAAAAAACAATTATCGAGACCAGAATTACCCATATTCCACACTAAATTTTCCAGCTAAATTACTAAAAACTAATCCAGAAATCTCGACTGATTCTATTCTTCATGAGTTATCCTGTTTCGCACCAGGCGCCGACACCATTGCAAGCTATAGTTTGTCCGCCACAGCTTCAACAACTTTGGCTGAACAAAGATTGCTACAGCATTAGCAATTCTAGGCTATTTGAATGTAGTTGAGAATCGCAGTTTTATATTTTAAAATTTTCGATAATACGATCCTAACTCGTATTCTACAAAAAAGAGGATATGGAAATAAGAGAAAAGTACAATGATTTTTTTTTAGAAATGAATCCTGGAAAGTTGTGGAAAAATAGAATTAACATATCAGCTAATAAGATGTTATTTACATTTTCATCGCAATTGTCACAATTCTTATTCTGCTTGACTGAAATAATTTTCTTTAAGTAGATATGATTTTTACGTCCTTCGAATAAATGAAACATAAAATTCCTAGATACCATTATGGACACCGACAATAAATTCATCCTCAGCACTATTTGAGTTCAATAGCTTTGGAGAAGGCATTCGTACTTAAGGTATCCTGTGTGTCATCATTTATATTTCTGGTTCCATCTTGATACTCACAGTTTTCTTCCAAATCAATACAATTCTGAAAAATCAAATATTATAAACACTAAAAAAAGTGTGTAGAGAATTAATAGATAAGAATACCTGCAAAGCTGCACAATAATGCAACATGAGAACAGCGAGAGCTTGCAGCCTGTCCTCTAATATTGCAAAATTGAGAGAACTAGAGTTTTGGGCATTTTTTTTTATATTTTTCATCGCATTCAAGCGTTCAGCAGTCGTCTGGTGAATAACGTTTCTTATTTTCTCCATCTAAAAATTAGACTGCGATTTCGCAAATGTACATTGTACAAAATGAACATTCAGATAATACTATTCAAAGAGAGTACAAGACAACAAATAACAATTATGGATAAGTCAATGATTATTCATTCATACGCATATCGATCCGAATCGACATAACCAAAAATTTTTGCGCAATGTGAATTAAGAATACAATTGTGTAAGCCATATCTCTAATTTACACTGTCCAAGATTTTTACATAAAAAATAACTCCCTAGACAGTTATTCAAGGAAAGAACTTGCATCGTCATTTATTTTTGCTTTTCTCTTGATAGGATCCAGATCAGAAAACATATTTTTACCGGCTACCTTAGCAGCATTTATCATCTGCTCATTATATGCATTTCCAGGCTGGTACATCATCTGGCTCAGATTTTCCGAAAGCTCCAACATCGAAAAAACATCGGGTATTGTTTTCTGAATAAAAAAAGGAAATCAGATTACACAGCTCCTTTATGACTTTATTTCCCTCGAAAATAAAAATATACCAAATGAAGAATCCTCCTCACTACATCAGATCCCCATAACAGATACCATATGTGCGTGCACTAACTTCATTCCCAAAGTTTGTTTAAAACTCACCACGACCGGCACCACCTCATCAATTATTTGAACAGTAGGAGTTTTTTGCCCTGAAATTTAGAATTTCACACCAAATCAAACCCAGGACAATATTATTGCCTTAACTGAAATCACTAACCATCCGTTCTTTCCTGATTTCCTTTTGGTACACGAAAAGACATTTTCTTCCGTCTGACACTTTTCCATGTAGAACTAATCCTTTCAGTGACTTTAAATGCAATACGACGCTGTGGCGATTGTAGTCGCTCCTCAGAACCTATATTAAATAAATTTTTTTCCTTTAAAATATATGTTAAAAATTTTTATATAAATAACCTAGTAGAAACTGATTCAGACTGTAGACATTAGGAAGACATGGAGATTACATTTACAAACATTCAAAGGGGGTAAAAGTCATTGCTTATCCTTATTTATCAAAGAAAAAAACTTTGGAGGATTAGTTTAATAAGAGGCAAAGCAGCATCCATTTTCTGAACTAACGAATTTATTCGCAAAAAGAATTCAAATAATAAAAAAAGATATAATAACTGTTAACAAAAATAAAAAAATAATGATAAAAACAACTTGATAGACAAGAGGTCAATTCTGCTGCCTTATGATCATTTTTTGCAGCATCGTCCAGCAAGTTGGATTCTTCATTTGAGTTTACATGGAACCCGTCCAAAACCGAAAATGAATGATTAATCAGATAGAAAAATCAACAGAAACCAAACGGATGCTGATTTAGAGAAGGAACAAAATTAAGATATGAAGAACAAATTGCTTCATTCTAAAACGATTCCATAGACAGTCGTGTCCATTTAATATTATTTTAATATTTAAACAATAATTACATACTTCAAATTATCAGAATACGTTGTAACAAAATGCCAACCTCGTATGTACAGTCGTCGATGGGACGACGTTGGAAACAGCTGGTCTCAACCCTCGGTAAACATTTGTTGTGACATACTAACAAACAGTTCCTACACTGTGAAGCTAATTTCAGCCAAACTTTTCCTCGACAAACTCCACAGGCAGTTGCACCTATAAGTAATAAGCAAAAGTGGAAGGGAACTTCTAAAAATGACGTATATAAGACAAACTTCAAACCTCTCAGTAATATAGCCTCAAAATGGTGTTTCATTTCTGACGATGCTTCCAAACTCTTTCTTCTTCTAATTTGGGAGATACTTTTTACACAATCAGCGCTTCCTGTACTAAAACAGTTTGAAAACTCATAACAGTGTGCACGTTTCTCAAAATATTGATTTTACGTAGAAAATATAACAGGAAACAGTACATATTTCCGTAAGTCCTCTTTGAATATCTGCGATTAAGCTCCTTTAAAAAAGATTTCAAACTAAATTTTTCAAAAATGACTACAAACAACAAAAGCCAATTAAAGTGAATCCCCATAAGGAATTTCAAGTCTCTTTAGCTTGGTAAAGAGATGAATTGTTTCAGAGTAAAAAAAGACGTAAGAAAGTCCCTCGATTTGCTCCGAACACTTGCTGGAAAGCCTGAAGGAAAATAACGAAATTCCAGAGCAATATCGCCATAACACAGACGCTCATCAAAACCAGCTCGACAGCTCTCCTCAGTAGCCTTTGGTGTTAACGGCCGCCTAAAATTAAGAAACAAATTCAAAATGCATTTTTAATAGCTTTCCTTTAATGAGCCAGTTATTTACGGTGAATATAATTAAATATAATAACAACATATTCGAAATCACCTTGACCCAGTCCAGAAAGGTGGTCGCAGGGTGAACAATTCGCGATGACAATTGGACAGAGTAAGTTGGCAGTCATCCAGCACCTGTGGTATATAAATACTTGCCTATAATCAAATGGAAATATAAGGCAAATAAATGAGGGATTTCTGGAAATTTGATGACAAATCACGAAGCCTTACTCTGATATTCAATTCTATTTAAAAACGAACATATCCTAGCGTCTGGATGCCGTCTTTTTCGGCTTGATTATCCTGTAAGAAGGCGCCATTTGTCGCCTTGACATTTAACGGCTTCGCTCGCACAGTTATGTTTAAATACTTGCAGGCATCCCCAGTAAGATCAAAAAGCAATGACTCATCCCAAAGAACATCCTTAAAAAAAAAAAAGCATTTGTATTAAAGTTAGTACAGGATGATCAAAATTTCTTTGTTTAAAACCCTAACCACTTCTACTCTACCTAACCTCTGTTAATAGCGCTATTTCATTATATCTTTTAGAGAATATGTTGAAATCGAGACCACTAATAATTTAATTTTCTGTAAACAATGCTACATGATTACTGCAACATGTCATAATTTTGAGAAGATTCAGATCTCAATCAATCAGAAAAGGAGCAGTTTAAAGTGACTATGGAATATTTGACTAGACTACTTTTCGATTTTTTTTTCAAACTAAATAAATTCCTTAATTAAACAATTACTATTCTTAACAAAAAAAAAATTGTAATACTAAATACAAACTATTTGCAGCTTAATTTGTGGGATACAGGACGGGAAGGTTTATACAGCAAAGATAAATGCATTCACAAAGTAGATAGCTTCTTATTACACGTAATCAACGGGACTAACTATTGGAAATAAGCTGCAGTAACTGAAAGTTTCATCATAAATCAGACGTGAAATACCGCAGGGAAACATTAGCAAAAATTTATGGACAAACTTCTAAAAAACTACACTGACCTAAAAAGCAAAGTTAAGGATAGTGAGCAGCAGATATAATTTTATGCTTTCTATGGAATCAGGACTTAAAGTGTGTTCTACAGAAAATACAAAACGAACTTCACTTATCGTAAGTGACTTTGTGATTACTGTTCCTGAAGGAACTTTCAATAAATCACGAATATCATCACCTTCATTATTTTGTGACAGTAATGGTCTGAAAATATAGTGGATGAATTGAGGGGAAAACCACAACATCATTAAAACAATAGAAACACTTACTTTTTAACTGTGATAAAAGGTCTTCTTTCCTTTGTCTCTAAATTTGATATCGATGAGGGAACACATCTTCCACATCTCTCCTGATTGTCTTTGGCATCCTGTAAAATACGGACCATGAAGAATTGTACGAGCCGGAAATAATGGTGACAATCTCAACAGCTGAGCCTAAGCTATTGAATTATGGCTGCATGACACTCCTTTAGTAACACTAGCTTGGCAGCATTTTGCACCGTTTGCCCTCAATCCACCAATTATTTTTCGATTTAAAATATTTCAAAACAAATATCCAGTGATGAACCCATTGTGTCTAATCAATAGCACTTGACTATAAAATATGAACACCTAATTGAGGTGAAAAACTTACCGTATCAACATCATGGTGTGATGACAATAGATCCATTGCAACTTCAGCGCCAGAACCAATATCCTTATGTCGGCACCAGAAAGCGGATACTCTAGCTTTTCCTGCTGCAGCCATTTCTGCTGCTCGCGCCTACAACGGAATAAACAACTAACATCTATTACGCCTCAATATTTTTCACATGTATACAGTCAATCAGCACCTGCAATCTTTCTCTTCGAGAAAGACTTGATATGAAATCCTTTGTGCTGTTTTCGGGAGAAATATTAGTATTCAAGCTTCCACTACTACCATGCTTCTCATTAGTTACTTTAGATGCCATAATGCAATCTTCAACCATGCTCGTTCGTGAACTTTCAATTTCCTGATACTGTTGAGCAAGATTCAATTAAATAAACGATTAACAGTAGCAAGTGTTATCCTTATATATCTCTAATTTGTAGGACTGCTATTTACTTAAATGGATTCTTCGGTTATGACTACGGATAGTAAAGGTTAAATCAACGCTTCTCTACACCACTGTGGGCAAAATAATTAAAAATTCTGTTAGAAAGAGTCCCTGCAACTTTATAGATCTACGACTTTTTAAATGAACTTCATACCATATGTGCACGATTAAAGAGATTTTCAAAACTTCTGGTAAATAAAGGCTTCACCCTTTCGTTGTTTTTATAACCACTTTCTGATATGTCCGTTTGAGACCTTTAAAAATGCATCAAAAATCAAAAGAACTTCAATAGTCTTATCAAAATTATTTTCCCCTAACACAGATAAATGGAATTCAGTCCTACTTACCTTACATGTCTAATTGTGACATGCTTCTTTAAGGAAGTGCTGCATTCAGTTTCAGGCTGTGTCATCTTCATATTCGACTGCTTCAATATTTCTGACAAGTTGCTGAACTTGCCACGTGCACACAAACAAGCCATTTTTACATCTTTTGAAAAAGTGATAGTAAAATCGCTTGATGTTATATCTGAATTAACCGTTGCTGCACTGCGACTACGTTGACGGCCGCCTAAAACCGATCTGTGCTGAAATTTCAATGATGAATGGAATACAAGAAAAAATAATCAAACATAAGTACCTTTCTTTAGCACCTCCATTTGTCTACTCTTACGTCCTGTGTTTTCGAAATTTTCAGGTACGCTGACTTCATCGAAATCACCCAGAAAAGCTGAATCATTCTCTAAAAGTAACAATCAAATACTTCGCAAATGAAGACATGGAAAACAACCTGCAGTTCCTTCCCCATATTTTAAAGAACGATTAGCTCAAATAAACGAAAATTGCATATTCACTAAGAAAAACGGATTACGTCTGTGAACAGATTTCTCTCATGCTAGTATATTTCGACTCTTTAGTGGGTTAAAAAATTATAAGAAACTAAAATGCACAATATTAATAACATCTTATTACAGCATCTAGTAATTACAATTAAATATCATGGATGAATAAAAGAAAAAAGCAACTACCATTTATTGCATCGAAAGATGTATTCGACTTCTCATAAATAATTCGGTCAACTAAAATACTCAGTTCACCGGAAGTTCCGGAAAGTAGTTTAGTCAGCTGGCGTTCGCTCGTAACTGGAACATTATTCACGGCAAGAACCACATCACCTTAAATTAACACAGTGTGCACCATGAAAATAAAACACAACTTTACGAAAAGGAATTAATGCTCGCACCTGCTTTAAAACCACATCTTTCAGCGGAAGAAGAACTTTCAACAGCTAAAACTTGAACGGATCTGACTCCTGCATCGGAGATAAGCTGAAAAAGTTATTTATTATTTTTAATGAATTAACACCGGCAAATTTCAACCGCGCTACAGACGTAATCTCTGTTACTAAAACCTCCACCATTTGGATCCTTATTTGGACACCAGAAAGAATTTATAGCGGCCAAAGTTCGACTTATTAGTCCGTACAAATAATATCAGTTACTAGTACCTTATTTGGCAAAATCGATACAAACAAAAGCTGCAAAATTGTGCAAATAAACGGAAGAAAAAACTAGGAATGCGACAGAGAGTTAATTACTAAGCAATGAAGCATTCGACTGGAATAACAGAAAGATGGAATGCGTCTTAATATCTTACGTCTTACGATGTCCAGGATTTTTCCATGAAAGCTAATTTGAACAACAAGGAATTTAAAAATCCTAGAAGTGAATCTGTTTAAAAAATTGTCCCTGTAAGGAGATGTCTAGATTAAGAATTTAAAATGAGATACTAATTTCTGAATTCAATCACAAACAAAACCGGACAAGAAAAAAGAAATTAGTGATCATGCATACAGTAAAATGGAAGTTTTTTCCACCAAATTTCAAAAAAAAAAAAACACGGTCGAAGAGGTCCCTACGCATACGTTGAGAAGTTCAACCCTATGATTCGTCTACTATTTGTCAGGCCATTTAGAAGCCCTACAATGCCAAACAACTCGAATCACACGACCGATTAGCCCCATGAAGCTAGATATCGATTTGACATACTTAAGACAGCATACACCGACGTACTTGAGTGAACAACAACCGTTATAAGAAAAAGAAAATAAGTCATCTGAAAGAAGAGAGGTTCTCTCTATTAAACAGTTCGGTTATAGGATTAGAAAAAAAAAAGTGAAAACCTGATAGATTACTCATCAGTGAAAAATTATCACTTTTTTTACAAGCAATCATGGTAACAACGGATTTTCTAATGACAAAAGGAGATCATATTCTTGACGAAATTAGATTACAGTACGTAACTACCTGTTACTGATATCCTACTTTTTCAAATGCAGTGAGGAATCACAACTCCAAATACAAGATAACGAAAAACTTTCTATTATTATTATTAATGAAGAGAAAACACTATCTATTTGTTAAATTCAAGAAGGTTGGTTAACACAGATTAACAGATGAAAACAATTGAATCGGAACATGAAGAGTAAAGATAATGCTCATAATTTAAAAATCCTAAAGTAAACGAAGAACTCGAAACATGACATATAAAAAGGGGGATCTAAAATTGGAGGGGGGAGAAGAATGAACTTCCGTCTTCGTTTTGCAGCTAACATACAACTGAGAATATAAATGTAAAGAAGAAGCATACTGGAATATTGTTGTAGATACAAGCACTGTACAGTTACTGATATTAATACTGATATCAATCTTCTCACAAGTAACTTAAATCTTTGCATTATATCTTTCTTTTCATGATATAAAAATACAAGCAAACCAGCTCAAGATACTAAAATATCGCTAAAGAACGATCCCTAAAAATGCAAAAGTGGAAGGTACAGGAAAGTTAAACGCTACAAGACCACTCTTTATAATGATTTTCTGTTGCAAGCGATGGCACAGTAACGGCAAAAAAAAAAAAAACGTGAAACAAATGATTTTGGTACACGTTGGATGAATCGTCTCTGAGATTTAGTAACTCATATCACCTAAATTTTCGTAGGAGACAAATTCAGCAACAAATGTGACTCCGATTTATCCATTATATTAGTAGTGAATATAACATCATATTATTTGGATCTAGAGCGGTTCAGAAGTTACCGTTTTTTTTCGACCACATTTGGAAGAAAGGAATATATAGGACCAAAGTTTCCCAAAAGAGTTTACCTTGGAAAATGTCAATCCAATCGAGTCATTGATATCATACCGACTAAAATTTAATAATATGGTAACACATCGAGTTGAACTTCTATTTGCGTCCTGCATTAACGGCTGATGATCTGTTTAATAACCACATGTCACATTTAGTTAGTTTCTTTTTCTTGAAGAAGAAGAAGGAGTCAGTAAATTTCACCCTTTTGATCACCAAATAAATAAAATGTTTGCAATTAAGGGTACGAATCTATTTAAGAATAATTATTTCCTCTAACAGTTGAAGTATATATGATCAAAAAAAAGAAATCATTTACCTATTGAAACAACACAGAAAACCTCGGAATTTCCACTGCTGACCAATGCAGTATTGAGTCTTGTACATCGCACAACAGTAACTTCAAGTAAGCCCGTTATTTTCTTATGTTCGAAAGCACCTAAAACACAACTTTTTACTATGAAAATATAGTGCAGTAGAAATGAACAAATATTGCTGATGACAACACTGAAATCTTTTCAAGGTAATGATATCTGACACAGCTGTCATTACATTTTACACTAACAGACTTTTGATTGTAGTACTGCTTAATGATTATAAAAGACCTCGATACACTGATGAGAAACAATAATCACATTCACTAGGCCATAAGCAAAGTCACCTGTAGGTGGAGAAGGCTGATATAAGGGGTTAGGAAAAAGAGGACGATATCGAATTTTGTAGTTCGGCCAGACATGCTTGCGTTGAACCATACGTCTAAACTTCTGTGTAATGAAAGGTATAAGATGTTTCACTTGTTTCCCCTGCCATAGCGAATCAACCTAAAAAAAACAATAGGCTGCTTCAATGATGAAATTTCGTTACAACACTGCATGTGCAAAAAAAAAAAAAAAAAAAAAAAAAAAAATAAAAAAAAAAAAAAAAAAAAAAAGAAAAAAAAAATTAATTCAAAACATGTACATCTTTTTTATTCTGAAATGGCGTGAAAATTCCATTCCAAACTCGACCTGGAATTCTAGTGTCGGCATATCAACAAATGCAAAGACCCAATGAGTAAAAGGTTCACGAGTTAGCTTCAACCGGATTTTCCCAGACAGACGAGTAAGCTAAAAAAAATTAATGACTGAAGATATATGGAAAAGAAATGTAAGACAATGAGACAAGATCTGACTAACAGTTAAATCAACTAAATATAATTAAAACCTTGATTGATAGTTGCGCAAACTGTCCAAAGAGCATAGTAACATCGACGGAACTTTGGAAACCACCGGTATAATCTACATCAATCAGTAATTTCAGTGTCTAAAAATTTTCTTTGCCACATGTTATACTTGAAAACAGCGTTTAGTTTTGTTGAATTGTTATGGTTCATGTATGAATTACAACAGCTTTTTACCGACTTCATATTCAGCTCTATATCTCAGAAGGTAGAACACTTTATTTGGCAATAAAAGTAACGCTTCATCTTTAACTCACTTTAAAATCTTCCTCTTGCGATATCTCATAATCCTCCACACGTACTGCTTTGATCACAGGAGATTTAGAGCCAACCGATAAATCTCTAATACGAATATCCTAAGAAGAAAAAGTCTAGAGAAAAAAAAAAAATATTTCTCAAAGATTGCACATTGGGTTCAGCAGCAGTAATGATTTATATAACTCTTTACGAGTGTCATTTTAGCATTTCCTTGACATAAATTCCACTACTTTCACAAATTTTAAGACCAAAAAAATATACAGACTCTTGCAAATCTTTTAAGTCCTTAGAATATTCTTGGGATTTCTTTGTACTGACTCTCTTGACTATTAGGAAACTAAAAATGTGTAGAAATGACGTATTGGTATATGAACACTTTTAAAACATGCAAATCTTATCTAATCTCAAACTACAGAGATACTACTGTTCTGGAAGTAGTAAAAGCAGACCTGCACAAAGCGTCCAGCAGTATTTCGGGTTGTAAGATCACTAAGTTCCAATTGCAGCTTTTTATGAACCCATCTGCAAAATATTAGGAAAAGAGGAAGAAGTAATTTGGATGCAGGTCACTTACAATCCCAAGTATGATTCACGACATCTGTAAGGAAAATGTAATATTACCTTCGTAATCGACGAGTATCCTTGTGTTCTTGAAATAGAAAATGAATAATAAGGCTTAGGTTTAAGCATGATTCCCATCTAGAAACTAGCCGATCGCCACTGTTTCCTTTCAGAAACTGTTTCAGTTCCTGAAAACCGCTTTCTTAAATAAAGAAGAATAACAAGTACATTACCACTTCTCTAACAATCTGAAAATGAACAGTATTACCTCCGGGAAGCGAAGAGGCTGAAACTGCTCAACAAATACTGTGCGTGGACAGAAGTCACCAAAGGGATTGAACAGCAATACGTAAATGACAAAAAGCATAAAAGCTGCACCAACAACGACACCCCATAAGAATCCTAACATTGGCATAAGTGTCACTTCCGTGACCACACAATAATATTACTTCTTCCAGCCATTCGAATTCCAGCAAGGCTAAAAATGCCATTATTATTATTATTGATATTATTTATAATTATTAATTGCTAATTTGGCAGTCAGTTATCACCCATTAACCATTAACTACTAATTATCCTTGTTAATTATTAGCCATTAACTACTGCTTATAATGAGCAACTGACTCAATAGTTCGTGACTAGCAAGTACTAATCAACAGCTGGCAATTAGTTTGTTATTGTTATTGGTATTTATTATTAACCATTATCATTACTGAAGTAATAAAAAGCCTTCATCCTTCAGCATCATGTACTACGTTTTGCTAATAGTTTTCCATCCATCATTGATCATAATCAGGAAGGAACTCCCAGATGCAGAATTGCATTTAAATTATAAGTACTTGTAACTCTTATTACATGAACTCCGCCATGCTAATTTATAATTCCCGTAACACTTTCTTTTACCGCTCGCCAGAGGTGGGCAAAGCGTCAACTTACCAGTTCCTCTGACTTGAGATCCCAGAAACTTGAAGATTACAAGCAAAAGTAAGATTTGCCTACTAGCATGCTGCAATAGCGGTCACTGCTGCTATAATGGCTGTCAACGGCGAAACACTCCATGCCAAAATACAGCCGCAAAATACCAGCCGCACACTGAAACGAAGGGTGATAATCTTAGCAAAGACGGTGTTTGCCAACAGAATTTGGAGATTACATTGTCGGTGGTGAGATAGGAATAGGTAGGGGATGGGCGAATTGAGATTATATGTAGGTGCTATCCTCGGCTATAATTCGTTATCACTGCCGTCCCAAAATCGTTAGTGGTTTATCTTCTTACCATGATGTACTCTTTCCCTTACTTGGACCAAACAGTATGCTTAAAGATATAAAAGTCCATTAAAATCCTAATCCAGAGCAATGAAGGAAAATTTATATAGCTTTCTACTTACTGTAAGTTTCAGGTCATTTCAAAGCCCCATATTTCTGTCGACTTCCAGTGAGGAAACTGGTAATGTCCTGTAATTACCATTCATATTAGTCGAGTATATGTTTGGGAGAACAGAGATCGAATGTAGCTGTCGTTTAATGTACAACTAACACAAGCATGAGCGTAAGATGTAAGACAGATGTTATTTTGTCAAAATCGTTCCATTTCACATAGATCTGCTAGCTTCGATATTTTGAAGCGTTTCTTTTAAACATTTTTTTTCCTTCGCTAATGTAATGGCCCTCAATCCTAATATCCAATTTTCAGATCCGTACTGCTTGTCATTAGTTAACGTTCATATGAATGCTTTCCACAGTATTTTTAAGTTTAGTCGCTAAAGTGTGAATAATTCTATACCGAATATAAAACATGTCAGCAAAACAAAGCACAACGAAGTCGGTGACAGCATAAACAATTCACTTCAAAATCACTCACGCGTTACTGCATATTGTTCAGCGATTTTTGAGTTTCCAGTAAACCCGGCCAAACCACCATTCAAACAAATATGAACAACTCGATTCAGTGACTCATTTTGAATTCTAAAATTGTGTGGAAGTTTGACTAATGCATCTTAGTTGCAGTCCATCATTTTTAATTTGCCTCCTATGTTTCACTCACAAAACAAAAACTGAGGAAATTAAGAAAGAAATCCTAAAGGTAATGGAGGCGTATCAATAGTGAGACATTAGAAGAAGGAATGCTGCACTTCGGCCACTTCATCTTTTTAGCCAAAGAAAACTAGGAACACACGTGAAGGGTGAATTTTGATAATTGAATCCACAAAGCCATATATGATTAAGTTGTTCGGAGGTCGATAAAAATTACGAGGGGAACAGAAGGAAACTATGAGCCTTTTAACTTGGAAAATTCATCCCCAGCCCACGGCAAATTTATTTGGGAAGACCTGAGGATAAGCAGACATATACAATCACGGTCACAAAAAAAAAGAAACGCATGTTCACAAATAACCTACGGAAAATTTGTATTGTACAATTCCAGATATCACTAGTCGGTCCCAGCGGTGCTCTTTGAAATCGAATATTTGCAAAGAACGAAACATGGAGCGAGTTATGGCAATAAAGATTAATCAACAAAAATCAAATTATCCAGCATGGTAAGCTGCCCAAAGCAGAGATTTGCCACACGAACTGTATCATAAAAACATTCCTCATTGTCAAGAATATCACCGGCTTCAGGACATAATACTAAGAAACAGTTATAAAAAATATTGCTGCTACATCACTTCTTACACCTCTCGCTCGTTACAGGCACGTAGTATTCTTCACAGCTACAGTAAACTGAAAAAGTCCCAACGAAAAAAAACGGACTATATATCCTTAAACATATTCCTGCTATAACAGGTAACATTTTAATGCTCCCAATCCAGGTTCCCTTTAAAAAACAAGCGAAATCCACATTACGTTGCTAAAGGAGGGCTATACTACAAGCTGTACTATAAGTGCGTTCATCTGTCTGATTAAAACAAAAAAAGTTATATCGGAAAGGATGTAGTAACAGCAGCCAAAAAGCATGCTGCCAAAAGGAATTGAAATACAGTCCGCTCACAGATGTGCATCCTTTACCACATAATTCATCAAATCATATAAACGAATAACTACAAAATGATCAAAAAATACACACACCCCACAGTTACTGCTAAGAAAATCCCTCAGTTCCTCATATTAACGACGTCAATGACAAGTGGTAATGCCCAGTATCACATTGACTTTGAAAATGACGATTATATTTGAATTCACTGATCGCAGCTATTAATGAATATTCATTTCCTTGATTAAGTGCTTCTAGAACAAAACACAAGCTGTACATATCCAATAAAATAAAACACTGTTGATGATAAACAACTGTGAACACCAAACTGCAAAGAAATAAGCTTCATAAACAAAGTGCACCTGAAGAGAATGCTTGACTAAACAAGCAAATGACAGTACGCAATGCATTCATTGTTCGCTGGAGCGAAATCTTGTAGGTACGAAATTTTACGCTATATTCACTGTTTTGAGATGAAAATAAAAAATGTTTAAGCCCCCTTATTATGAAAAGATGCGAAGCTGACTTACATATAGAGAATCACTATATAAAGATTCTCACTTGATGACAGGAAACTAAGACAATGAATATGGCTTGCATACCTAATTGTCTTTACATGAAAGCATCAGATGAAACAGACGACAGGCATAAATCAGCAGATATGTCCCAGCAAAATCAGAGATGCATTTTTTTTTTCCATTGAATAATCCCTATAAGAAGCGGAATTATATTCCTTTTCGGAAAAAATGTGATCCATTGAAATTCTACAAATAAGGAATTTCAAAACAAGCATCGAGCACCTTAAATTATTCGGAAGACTACTGAAGCCTTCGTCATCAAATATTTCTGAAAAGAAAGCATTGGGAATTAACGACCTATAAACAATTCATGTCAAAAAACAAATATACAGAGAAACACAGACACAAAGTTACAAAAGTAAGTGATTACAACTATTGGTCCTGATCAAACCATCTGCAGTCCCTTCCCTTGCTTTAACAGTGATCGTTTGCAAGAAAGGTTGCAGTCGTGCACTCAATCTATTCCCGGCGCATAAGCTTTCAGTATCATATTTAGTTTCTAAATCCATTCTTGGAGGGCAAGAACTGGACCTCTCATCACTTTCACTACGGGTTCTTATAGGTAAAGAGGATTCTTCTAAAGACATTGTTCTAACGCCAATATTACAATAAAACTCTTCTTGATTCGTTTCACTTTCTCCAGACTCTGAGCTGCTTGATGCAGGTGAACTGTGGTAATGCTCTGAAAGCTGTCGAAATATGTCGTCGTCTTTATCATAATACATTTCTGCACCAGGAAATATGTTTTTGTTTGGAACAATCTAAAAAAGTTAATTCATGTTACAACGATGAACAATCATTGAGAAATAAACAAATCCTTCTACTAATATTTAATCAGTTTGACATTCACTGGTGATTTGAGCGACCGTTAGAGAGTGTTACAACCAAAATAAAAAACCACAGCAAAAAAAAAAAGTAAAGTTATGAAGGTTTCCGATCTTCCTACTTAAAATTAAAAATATTCCGCAATAAATCGGAGATTTCAACATTCAGTTTTTTTCATTTCGAATAGTAAATTACTCTAAAAATTAAATAAATAAAAATAAAATGCTTCAAAGAAAGCAACACACATGAAGATATTCCTATCTTTTTAAGTATCTTTCTAAAATCAATTAAAGAGGGAGAGAAAGGAAAAACAATCGTGATTAAAAAGACCAAACGTAATAAAACGAAGTATGAGAACTCACAAAAAGATAACCATCAATTGGAAGTTTCGATCCCACATTAACGTAACGTGCATCCCACATAGAAGGCACTGTTTCTTTCAGTCGTGCTCGCTTAACTGCTGGTTGGTCTAGCAGCTTCTAAAAGAATGCTTACATTGCTGAGAAGTTAAAATAAAACGAGAAAAAATATATACATAAGGATGTTTTCATGAATTTCAGGAATGGAAAAGGTGAGCTTTGTCTAATTTTGTAAGTCCATCTAAAAATTTCTAATTGTAACAGGAAAACCTTGAACTGCATTTCATCCATAGCCTTTCGGACAGTTGGTTTTTCATAAATTTCTCCGACTGTGTTAGAATCGCTGCATTTTGTTCTCGAGCATCCTTAAAAAAACAAAAGAAAAAAGTTAAATTTGTTGAGGCCTAGATATCGGAAGGATTTACTTGAAACGCTATGGAACAGGCATATCCTTACCTTTTCTGAAAATATCGGTGTAAGGAGGACCCAAAACCAAAGCTAACTGAGTCACAATATCATCACAGTTGCCCAGTAACTCGATATCAGTAGCATAATGAGGTAAAGATTCACGATTTATGAGTATCTGTGGTACTTCGGGATTAACATTGTACGGCAAAAGTGCAACTGGTTGTACTTTCAAAGATGAACCAATAACTACAACTAAGTCAACCTGAAAATAAAAGGCAAACGTTTACAATTCTTTCTGAAAGCATGAATTTAGCTATGGACAAGCAATATAATAAGGCAAAGAACAAAGAACTTATATTTTTGTTAAAAAACTATCTAAAATACTATATCTTTCTTTGTAGTTCAAAAGGAATGGAAACGAACAAACCGTTTCTCTATCCTCAGCCATTTTTTCGTGGAAATCATCTGAGAGATCTTCACCGAAAAAAACAATATCAGGCTTCATAACTCCTTCTGCGTGGCTGCACACTCGACACATTGCAACACGCTGCAAAGTTAGTCCTATTCTCAATTATGCTACTCGCCAAGTACGGAAATATAGAAGGAAAAAAAAAAAAATATTTTCCTCTGTGAAACAATTTTCATAACATCGCTAGACTTGAAAACGTAATTAGCAATAAAGAAGAAAAAAATGCAACAGATCTTAAAAAACCAAGGTAGAGAAATAATTGAATAAAGGATACCCCTGAGTCAATGTCTTCCCGGATGACTTCGCTGTCAACTTTTAGACCACAATTTCGACAAGTTGCCGTAGCAAATGAGCCTAAATAATAAACACTAGTTAAAAACAATGAACAAGCCCAATAGTTTCAGAACGCTTATTTTATTTGTTACCAAAATAAGCAGTTGACAGTACTTCCTCTCCAAATCGGTGAAATTTGGTGGGACATATTATATTTTTTGCAACTGTATGGAACAAAAAAGCCCCGTGCAGCTTCTATGACAAAACCCATAAAATCTAACTCCAGTACTGTCTAGCGATGCTGGCAAGTCTTATCCTGTCATTATACAATTTTTTCTTCCAAAACAAGAATATACCATGACACTGTACAATTCGTTTGATTCCAGCCACTTGCTCCAAAGTATCGATATTTTGAGTGTAATTTCTCAGCAATTTTCCATTATCTTCGAGTGCCTTGATGAAATAATGGCATACCGAAGCTTCATAGCGACCAGGAAATAATTCCTTGAATACAATTCCATTCAATGAAAATTGAAATCACTTACGGAAAAGACTGTTCCTGTGAAAGCAAATTCGACGGCAAAAATTGAAGCATTACGTGCAATTAATAGGCTATCTGAAAGTAAAAATAAAAGTTCATCGGGAAAATAAAATTATACCCTAGCAAATTCGAAAAATGGTTTCGGATTTTTAGTGAAGTAATTGATATCAAACATTGCAGTTGGATCTGGAAGATCCGGATATTCAATGTGAAGTCGAGCATATACACCGTCTTTACTACGGAAATCTGGTATGCCACAAGATACAGAAACACCAGCACCAGTCAAAATCAAGATGCGATTACACCTGGAAATAAGAAAAAAAGAATTTCTTCCCTTTTTATCATCATGGAATTTTATAAGTGAATAATTCGCCCAAAAACAGGGATAGCATTCATCCTAAATATCATCTCTAATTTTATACAAACTAACGATGACTGTATAGAGCACAGACCTTTTAAAAAGCTCGACGGCATCATCAAATGAATTGAATTCTGGTAGTTTTGTTCGTCTAGGACGCTCACTGTACAAAATCTTTCGAATAATTCGATATAAATCTTGTTCGGAAAGATTGTCCGGTAGATCAACATGCGGCAATAAGCAACGAACAACGTCTCTAGCTGAGGCACCTAAATTTTGAAAAGAAATATAAAGCCGAGTGAAATAATCAATGCTTGGGACATTCTTTACAAGCAATCAGAGATAACAAAAACTTTACTATGTAGGCAAAAACTGCCATGAAACAAATTTCGTCCACTGATATCCGGACTCCCTCACCGGCTTAAATCTTTAGTAAGCACTGTTAAGAATACGCACGGAAACATTGGAACTAGCGGAGAGACAAAGAATTAGTCATAAGAAATGCAGGGATGGAAACTTGGACAGATGGAATGAGTCTTAATATCCACTGAAGTTTGGATTTCTTACCAAAGGTAATTTGAACAATAAGGAGTTAGAGAATTTCAGAATTAAGAAAAAATTGTCCATGTCTGCGCAAACACATCAAGCATAATGTGATTATGCTCATTTTGAGAGGAATGCAAAATGAGATATCTACTTCTTAAACAAACCACATTAACCTGATATGTCGATGCAAACTAAAACTACGCAAAAAAACGATGACTGAAATGAAATGGGAATCTTTTTTTTCTAAAAGTCAAAGCACGGTAATGAACCCTCTTACATGAGGAAAAGTTTGTCAAAGAAATCCATGACTATTCAACCCAAAGATTCATTTCATTCATTTTTCACTCTATTTAAGAATTCTATAACACTGAACAACTTAATCACAAAACCAACTAGCCTTACAAAGGGTCAGAGATTGATTTAAACACCATACTCAATCAAACAATGACCATTATTAGAAGGAAGTCAAAATCTCTAAAGCAAATTAAATTTGAAATTTGACATGAAAGAAGCGCGTCCAGAGGATCCAAACGAAAAGGGTGTGCCAAACCAATGGGAAGAACTCTGGGAATGGATGCGAGATATTTGCAGGGACCTGCCAAGGTTTTCAATATTCAAAAAGTCACTACAGTCATCATCAACATATTGTACCGATATAATTACTTAACCAAGAGTAAGACAACATGGTTCCGCTAGATAGGTAAGACAATACATGAAATTCTAAAATTCTGGACTATGATAAAAACACAGATCTAAGCACATCAATTTTCATTATAAGCTCATCTAAATTCAAACTGGTCATTTATTTAATTTTATTTGAAGGAGAATTAAAGGAATTTAATAAGTCAAGTCACTAATATCACTATAAAAGCAACGTGAGGTGCACAAATCGACTTAAAGACAGTTGAAATTAAATATTTAACTCACCCTCACCGGGTATTTGGTCGACGACAGGAGAATTGTCAGAATCTGTATTTACTGACCCTTGAATTCCTTGAATATGGTTAGCAGAACTGTTTATTGCTGAAGGATTTGTAACGGGATTGGAACGTGCATCGGTTTCAGTTCCCATACTCCCATCTAATGCGATGTTTTCATCTAAATCAAATTTTCATGAGCGTTATTTTAGAAATCTTTATCGAAATCAAAGGAATATATATATATATATTATATATATATATATATATATATATCATCTTAGGAGAATT
>PQVD01000319.1:0-20871 GCA_003012265.1 Setaria equina
AAAAAAAATATAGGATGAGAAAAACAATGATGATGGTAAGAGTGACAGTGTTTTGTATTTATACTAAAGCAGTAACGGACATAAAAGGGAACAAACAAAAAATAAAGAAAAAAGGAGAGATATTTAATTTAAAGAGCAGCCTGTAAAAACAAGGGACTGAGTTATAAATCCATTGGTACTATACAGAAAATGAAAATTTCCTTTTTAAAATATTATAGGAGAGCTGTAAAAGCAAGCAACTTTATTCTGATAGCTACATTTGGGTGCAATCTATTCCAATTTATTACTATCAAATTCGAGTGGTAGTTAGCCTTTTATTGCACAAAATTGTTTCTCTGATAGTAGTAGTCACATACAAGCTCAATGGAGTACATGTTTAAAATTCTAATTTAACATCAAAGTCCGAAAACCGATATAGCAAAATCGGAGATTGAAAAAATTCAAAACTTACTAGATCAGGTTGATAAAAAACTATTCATTACATAATCTTTATTATATTAACTGTATTCATTATATAATCTTTATTATGTTAACTAAACCCTTATAATGTGGCAAATAGCAACACCAAAATCAAAACGATGAAAAATTGTGACAACAGTAACCGAGATTGTCGAACTGTTTATAATAAATTTTTTTAATTATAATTCGATTTTTGCATGTCCTCGTTTCTAATCGATTAAAAGTATATTCTTTAAAATAGTAGAATGCAAGATTATTGCCATCTCAAAGTATGAAACGACTTAATCATTAATTTTTAAACGAATTATCTCTAACTAGCCGCTTGAGTGGATGTTCAGGTAAGACCGAAAATTGAAAAAGTCAGAATTCCAAAAAAAAAAGTTATGTAAACATATCACCTGTCAATGACGTCTAATACGAAGAAGAATCTAAACACAACACCGCCTCCTACACATATAACTACATTGGATCGTACTTTTTCTATGGTCATCTTGGCACTCTCCGTCCAACGAACACGTGAATCGGTTACTTTTCTTCTTTTTATAATATATAGCAGCATGAAGCAAGGTTAGAACCATACATTTATGCAAATTTATTAACAACTGTTAATATATTATCTCGAAATGCGTTTTGAATACTGAAGCCAATGCTTCCTACAAGCGAATCATATAGAAATTATGGAGAGATAAAAATAAATTCTGAAATCAGTAACCTGCAAAACACAATAAACCAAATGTTATATACAGGAGCTAATAAGCGTCTACAAAAAAAAGCGTTGAAATTTATTCTTCCATTCCTAGTGGTTCTGCTTTTTTGCAATAGGAGGGTCATCGCCATCAGAAAGACTTCTTATAAGTCATTAACTAGAGTACTGACTATTTTGTCATGAAGCATAAGTTTCCCTTAAATGCCTGTCAAGCATGAACTAATAAGCACTCCTAAGAAAAATGTTTATGACTGAAAGACAAAACAATATTCAAAATTAAAATCAGGGATTCAGAAGAATGACCATGTTCTGCACTTTGTATACTAATAGAACAAAGCTTTATATGCTTGCAGGAAATTTACATGCTTATAAATAACTAAATAAACAATAAAATCTTTAGGAATTTACTTTATTGATTCGTTCTTCCAACCTTGCGATATCCGCTCCAAGTTTCTCCAAAGCAGCGTGAGTCTGTTGGCGGAAGTCAAATAACATCATTTCTTCTCTCTCCATTGTTTTTGCTAACTGTGAACGAATACCCGTCAATTGACTTAATTTTTTGCTGAACTGTTCCGCTAAAAATTCAATATAATAGATAAAATCAAAACTGAGCAGTTACATTTTGAATCCAATAATTATGATTAAGTGTCTAATTTTATTACTATTAGCGTAGATGCCGAGAATTTTGGGCCACTCAAGTCTCTTTTTTTACGTAACCCAGTTAAATTAAAATTTCCAACAGAAGCATAAAATATTCCAGTGAACACATGGTTGCACACTGTGCAACGTAAGCACCGATCGTCGTCGGAAGGACTTGTAATTATTCCGTTGAATTCACTCCTACAAATGTCAATACCTAAATCCACTTGGCTCCCACAATCAAAAAACGATTTTACTCGTTTAAAATGGCTCAACTGGTTTTTAAATGCCCAAATTATAATGACAGCTTAGTCTAGTTCCATTAAGAACACCATATCTACAGGTAAAATAGTTGTGTCGATAAAGGAATAAGGGAAATTAAAACTCTGATAAAACCAGCATACCTTGTTCATGGAGTTTTCGTAAATCATACATTCTTTTAACTGCAGAAGACAAACCAGTGCAAGCTACATCCCACCGAGTCATCATTTCATAAAGTTTATCAACTTTTTCTTCGAATTCCGACTCGCTTTTTTCTTTCTTTTTCTCTTCCACCTATAATTTATAACTTCACGGAATCTGCTCATTCGCATTCAAACGAAACCGGCAAAATTAGATATATGAAATTAAAATTAAATTACGAAATATAATTACTTCTTCAAAAGCAATTAATCTACCAGCTATTTCTTAAATATCAAGAATAGAGCTTAAGTTTCTATTCCACTTCATTAATTACTTTGTGATATATGTTCTGAAGCACCAACTTTTCTACAGTATCAGAAGGAAGATAGAACATTTCCACTTAGAAAAGCACTTATTAAAAATACCACAATTTCAATAAAGTAAACGCAGAAGAATACTTGTTGCAGTTTAGAAAGAAGCTGTGTAATCCGTGAATGAAGACCATCAACGTGAGCAGGATGTAGTAATTGCACTCGCATACGTAAGTCTTCAATTGCCTCAGCAACGGGAATTTTACAGAGTTTCATGGATTCATCAGAACCACCACCAACACCATCAATCAGCTGCTCCAGACGATTGATTCGATTTTCCAAAGCTGCTAAGCGGCCGTTTACAATATTACTTTCAACGGGAGCAGTTGTATTTATTTCCGTTCTGTTATCTCTGCAACTTTTCATAAAAAACCGTACCTCCCTAATTACTAATCATTTTACATCAAAAAGTGAAGACTTTTCTATTTCCACTTACTTGATTAAGACTTTATTCATGCATTCAGCAAGAAAGTAAACTGTGAATTCGAATTTGAAACCTAATTCACCTCCTACCACTTATATATGATACGGAAAAGGCCTGAAATCTAAAGAACTGCTATCATGATATGGTATGAATAATAAGTAGTTCTAGCAACTCACTATAAAGAATAAAATGCGGTTTTAAAACTTCAAGGTTTTATTCTCATGAGAACACCTACTTACTTTTTTTCATTCTGAACAGAAGTTGTGACGCTATCTCTATTGATTTGCAAAGCTTTCAATGTTTCCAGCATTACAATCAAATCGTCTTCACGAATGACACAAGCACCCGATTTCTCTGTTGACTTCTGAAAAAGTAGAAACAGTTTTGTCAAATTTGACTTTGAATAATCTGGAGTGACAATTCACAATTTTTTTTTTTTTGAATCGATGTTTCAGCTGTAATGTTGGTTGGGACTGGACCGCATAAGTTGAAAGAATCAAAACTGTCGTCGTACAGGAGAGAATAACCTAAAACCAAAAGGCCCTAAGCAGTGA
Source organism: Setaria equina (assembly GCA_003012265.1). Classification (NCBI taxonomy): domain Eukaryota; kingdom Metazoa; phylum Nematoda; class Chromadorea; order Rhabditida; family Setariidae; genus Setaria; species Setaria equina. The sequence goes on from PQVD01000319.1 coordinate 3,556, forward strand.
TTATCTAAGGAATTGTGAAACTTAATGCCGAAATATGAAACTAGCAAAAAGGGCAAACCTGTGATTGCAGCGCTTCTTTTAGATCATTCACTTCACAATTTAAACGAGTGAACTTCTGCTCTAGCGTTTCCATTTCATCTGCGTAAGGTCCAACCACCTCAAGCACGTAAGAACCACCGCCATATCCACAACGTTTTTTCCGCAAAATAGAATCCGAAAAATCTGCAGTGATAAACTTTTCCTAAATTCAAATAAGTTTTTATGCTAAAAACCTGATGAATAGGCAACACGCTATAAGCTTTACTAGCGCTGCGTGAAATAATCGACAAGATTAACGATGGGCTAAAAAAATTCATTTACAATTACGACAATTTTTTTTAGTTCATCGTTAATCCTGTTATTATTTCATACAGCCATAATAGCAGTAAATATTTTCTTTTTTGGATCACTTCAATTCGTCAAGTTTAATGCCAAAAGTTGGACGGAAGATAGATTAAAAAATTGCAGTAATACTCACCAACATTTTCTGCACTCACTAAACGACCTTTGAATCGTTTCATAGCGCTGTCAACATCGATGTGCACACGCTCCACTTCTAAAACACAACTAGAATATTTGCTAGAATAAATAAATAAAGGACGAGAATTATAGTGCCGAAAAAGGCCTGTTAGTAAATTAAGAGGTTTGAATCCACTAAAAGAAAGTTGTGAAAAAGAAAAAGCTACGAACTGCAAATGTCTCTAATTTCTTCCCTTTTTACGCTGCCACCAGTACTGAATTTAATGGTTATCTAATATCAGACAATAAACTTCAGAGAGATGACAGCGAAGTGACCTTCTGATTCAGTGACTTCGTCTTCAACCATTTGTTGATCGTCTTCTGGCAAATCTTCTGTCTCGTAAACATCTTCCTTTCGTAATGACATCTTTATCAAATATTACCTGGAACAAAAAAGAGCCTGAAGAGTTCAAATTTTCAGAGAATTTATTACGTATGCACAATGACACAAATCAAAAATAGCTTTTCCGCTACCACAAAAATACACGTCCAAGACAGTTCTTCATATTTTTGAAGGTTCCGTTCAGAACATACTCTGAGAGGAGCCCAACATCCGTCTAATTCTACCCAGAAATATCTAACTCAATCCCTTACCATAATAACTTCCTCCTTCCTGTCAGTTTTGCATATCGTCTCTACCGTCAGGCCATGAAATAAAACAGTAACATACTTAGTATAATGACCTTTAAGATGGGACGGGTGATTTGCATGGTTATGTGAATAACGCACTAACTGATTAGGGGTGAATCTGAAGCCATACTGATTGCTTTTAAGTATGAAGCTAGATTAGATAGATTAGAAGTAAGGTAGACTGACCACAGAGGAGAGAAGATGCCTAAAAGATTAAAGTAAGTCGCGCTGTCAAATCACAATGAGTTCTTACAAAGCATATGAGTTAAACTTATGGGATGTCGAGTCACTTCTTTTCCTTCAAACTAGCTGGTCTATGAGAGATGCTAAGAGAGCTTTGCTATTTTAGTTTGGACTGTAATCTGTCATCGACTGATATCTACTATTTCAGTGTAGATTGCCCTGTCTCGCTTTAATCTCACTGACCTTGTTTAGTTTCTTTAGCTATATTGCTTAATTTTTTTTCATTCACTGCTACACACCCTATTGTCCTTATCACTCTAATCATTAGCTATAAGATTTATAAAATACTAATTTGCTGTAATTTGATTGATTGGAAACTTTCGTAGTAGTTGAACATATTTCGATTTACTATTTCCTTTTTACTGTAGTATGTGTCTAGAAAAAAAGGTAAATAAACAATTCACAGTGAAATTTATTCTTCAACTAAAATACCTTTTAATATTTTAAGAGCAGTAGTACAGATTGAGCAGCGTTGGACAGATTATAATAAGGAATTGACAGTGTAGAGGAATAATGAGCTTGTATGGCATTTAAATAGGTTATAATATATTTCTTTTACTCTTCCTCGAAGCTATATGTGGATAGGAAATTCAGCGAAAAGTTATAAGGAATTGAAACTCTATATAGTAGAACTCCTTTTAATAAACCCAGTGTTAATAAATTTGATGAATTTTTTAAGCTTTCAAGAGGAATAACCGTTTTTTCTTCGCCATACAAAATAGAAATAAAAAGGAGCTGCCATGTTGGTAATTAAACTAAGCAGGTATATTGACAGCAAGTAAGAGAATAATTCAATGCACCTTTCTCTCCTTTCACCAGCAAGTCGGTTTTAGTACATATGTGACCAACATTCATTTCTTTGTCACTTCATAATTTTATAAGGTCTTTTTTCTTCGAATTATTTCTCGCAAAGGAGATTATTTCTTAATTACTTTCTATGCCTTGATAGATTTCTTTTACTAAATGAAATTGGAAATATCATGAAGCTCGGTGGTGGTATTTCTCTTTTTCATAGTCAACATTTGTTGACCATGCTGACAGTATATTCCATCTATCAAACTAGCACCATCTTAACTTGTATTATAATGTACATTAGCTATCCAGGAAAAAATAGGAATAAAAGGAATTACAAAACATTATGTCATTCCGCTTATTCGAACTTATTCGAATGAGTACCTACCAATACCGTAAAATCTCTTATTCCTAAAGAAATGATTAACTAATCAAGAAGTATAAAAGTATTGGAACTAGCTGTCGACTTTTGGTTTCAGTCAATTTTGGATTAGCTCCTCATTTGGTCACTTTTTCTATCCCAAAACATTTAATGCATGCTGCATTTGACTCATTATATCCTTATTGGTCAAATTCATTTCAGGTAGCAAAAACCTTCGAGGATTCCAACCTATCCATCGATCGACTCTTTCTACTTCTGGTAGTAATATGGGTGCTTGGATAATCCCAAGGAGACGGTCACTTTTATTAAAGTTGTTGCTTTTCGTGCCAGCACTTTGGTTATGCATTGTATTATATTTCTCTACTTCTACAAAAGCGTCAAACAAGGTATAGTGATTTATGTAATTTGTTGGTTTGTAGAATTGATTGTAAGCTTTTTCATACGATTAATTCATTTAAAATGATTTATTTATGATCAAACTGATAGATTTCATTGTCGTGATCCATTATCTGATAATGAAACGCAGGTTATAAGTTGAGTTAATATTCTTGATCGGTGCTGAGTTCTTGATGTCTCACTTCTTTATAACAGTTAAGGTTAATGTGATATATTAATCTGAAAATCTACTCGCTTTTTCTACGTTGGAAATTTAAATTTATACAAGATTCGACCTTTTTATTTCAAATTCTCCGTATTATATGTGAAACTGAATTGAGCGACGAGCAAAGTTTAGCTCCATCTGGATTTTAAGGCCGCTTTGATGAGACACTCAAAAGCTGAATCGCTCAAATTTCATAAATTGGAAGGTTTCGGTCCTCCGATGTCAATGAAATCTTCTGCTGAAATCGAGAAACTTCCGGCGAAGGGTATTGATGTGGAGGTTGAAGAGGTATGGTTCCACTACTGAATAGACACCTATTGAGCATATGAGTGGAAGTTTTTCCTGTATTGCTTTAATTGACAAGTAGGAATAATTTTTATGCTATATAGAAAGCATTATAGTCGCTTCTTTCCACATCATTGGAGGATGTTAACTTTAAGCCTGTCATACGTTATGATAAAAAGAAGGATTCTACCGTCATTAATTACAGTAATTACAGGGGAATATTCCTAAACCAAAAAAAACTATATTCAATCAAGATTCTCCTATTTACAAGTTGGGTGACATACATCAACCGGGTGAAGGTGGAAAAGCAGTGATAATTGATAAAAATGTTAGTTTCCTGCTTCATTTTCATTTAATTTTCTCCTTAAGCTTAAATGAAGCACATTTGTACGTGAACATGCACATATTATTTTAGAAATTGACTCCAAGTGAGAAAAAACTTTACGACGACGGATTTAGCAAGAATGCTTTTAACCAATACGTCTCAGATATGATCTCGATACATAGGAGTTTGCCGAGTTATATTGATGAAGAGTGAGTTGTTTTCAGTGATTTTATCACAAGAAAAAATGAAGTTGGCGTTTACATTAATTCTTCTAAGATATGGTAACATTTATAAGAGTTACCGTAAGCTTGTTTTTTTCAGTTCATCATGCTATTCTGTGCTTGTCAGGATGTTTAAAAAGTTTATTGTACACTGTAGGAGTTGGTTCATTTACTAGTAACACGAAAAAAAAAAGGCTTAATTTAGAATCACTCATTTTATTACCGTGCAGAAATCCTCACTGGTCTTGATAATTCTTACATTGGATGTCCCTAATCACATTATATTTTCAGATGTAAAAATGAAAAATACTCTAGCAATCTTCCGAACACTTCGGTTATCATATGTTTTCATAACGAAGCATGGTCAGTTTTGCTTCGAACAGTTCATAGTGTACTGGAGAGGACACCGGAAAATTTACTTGCCGAAATTATCCTTGTTGATGATTTTTCAGACATGTCACATCTCAAGGTTTCTTCTAGAAAATTTATCATTATTATATCATTTAATGTGGGAATAAAAACCTGTCCTAATTTTCCCAAGAATTCTGGTATTTGACATGTTGGCTATATCAAAATACAAAGGACATATTTTTGGAATTTTTCAGCTAAGCTGAAATTACAATAAAGCTAGGTTCTTAAATAATTTTTTGCTTACCTAGTTAATCAGACATTGGTTGTTTATTTTTAACGAATATCTCCATAACATCCACTTAATATTTCTTGCCATATTGACCAAAGAAACAGTAACTCCGATATTATTCAAAATATTTTAAGATTTCTTTTTTTTCTACTCCATGAAAAAGATATTTGTAAAACATAGGTTATGTCTAGGCGGATTTGGAAATTTATATGCGACAGTTTCCAAAGGTTCACATTTTGCGGTTAGAAAAACGTGAAGGTTTAATAAGAGCTCGTATAAGGGGAGCTGCTATTTCGAAAGGTTCTGTGATCACTTATCTCGATTCTCATTGCGAGTGTTTGGAAGGTAATGTGGTTTTCAACTTCACATTTCTCATTTTCATTCCTGCAGAACTGGAACAAAGCTTTGATTCTTTTATTTCATATGATTAGTTTATGAGCCAAGAATACGGTATGTGTAGGTAATGGAGAAAACGAATCGCTCCTTGGTAGATGGGACTAGAACTGGTATGTTCGGCATGCATCAGATGTTCAGTAACATCGAGAAGAGTACATTGAGGATGGTAAGGAGATGATGTTGAGGAAAATCATTTTGAGGTTAATTCGAAATGTCATTTGCAATGTCGACTGTTTTGCTTTTGTTTTAGGCTGGATTGAACCTCTTTTGGACCGAATTAAGAAAGATCCGAAAACAGTAGTTTGTCCTGTTATCGATGTGATTGATGATAATACCTTCGAGTATCACTATTCAAAAGCTTATTTCACGAATGTTGGTGGGTTCGACTGGTCATTACAGTTTAATTGGCATGCTATTCCTGATAAGGATCGTAAAGGTAGAAGGAACATTGATCCCATCAAGTACGAATTTTCAGTTTAAAAATTTCACATTCCATTCTTTCATTATTTATGTGCAAGAGTGCCACGATGACTTGTTCTCTTGAAAGTTGAAGTTATAGCTGCAAAAACAGGTTATAGTAACTTATCAAGATTTTCTACCCATTACTGCAAAAAGAAAAGAATTGACTTTTTGGTTATTGTGATTCTTCAGATTCTGAATCTTTTCCTCATATTATGTTTTTAATATTTTCAGATCTCCAACAATGGCTGGCGGCCTTTTTTCTATCGATCGTGCTTTCTTCGGAAGATTAGGAGCCTATGATCCTGGTTTCGACATTTGGGGTGGAGAAAATTTGGAACTCTCATTTAAAGTTTGTTTATAGTATAACTATATAAATGAAAAATATTTGTGGAATGTTCAGTTTTGTAAAGAAAATTTCACTTTCAAAAGTAGCATCTTGAGTATAACTATAAAGGAAAAAGTTTCTCTGTATATATTCTATTCTTTTAGTTTTTTCGGCCCTATATATGTTACTTTTATTTGGTGAAATAAACATCTGATTTAGACATGGATGTGTGGTGGAGTACTGGAAATTATACCTTGCAGTCATGTTGGCCATATATTTCGCAAACGGTCACCTTATAAATGGCGTACCGGTGTAAATGTTTTAAAGAGAAATTCTGTTCGATTAGCTGAGGTAATGACTAATTTAGAAATTTTAATTCGCTAAATGTCTGCAACTTCCAAGTTAATTCTTAAAGTATAATTGTTTTCCACAAGTTTTCAAAGCCTTTCATGACATTCTTGAAATTAACATGTGATTATGCTGTTACGTATGTAGTGAAAACCTTTAGGAAATCCGTTGTAGGTTTGGATGGACGAATACAAAAAATACTACTACGAGAGGATTAATAACGACCTGGTAAAGTTTCTCCTTTGTATTAGGGGCGAAAGTATGTAGGAAAGCGAAAGACTTGTTTTATCAGATTTAACAGTCTCAGTTGTCTAATTTAATTATAGGATGAAAGTTTTTCATGTTTGTTGAGAATCTGAAATTCTCTTTATTCTCTCATATTGCGGGTGGATATCGAGCAACTGCTCATATTACGAATAATCTTCGTAATTTTTAGTATTATATTTTTTAGCATAAGAAAAAGCAAAATAAGTTGAACTTGAACTATTAATAGCTGTTGATTAGGGTGATTATGGTGATGTGAGCAGTAGAAAGGCTTTGCGTAAGAAGCTGCATTGTAAATCTTTCAAATGGTATCTGGATAATGTGTATCCAGAATTATTTGTTCCAGGAGATGCTGTTGGCAAAGGAGAGGTACTTTTTTTCAGCATAGATCATGCTGGTTATTAATCTTATGAGAAAAAAGTTTAAAAATTAAGTTTGAAATGACTCTTGCTTCGACCACTTCTAAAACTTTCTTTCATATGTATAGATATCCTCTCCACGCTTTTTTTTGAATGCTGTAATTTGCTGATGGTCCATTCTTGTTTTAATTTTGGTGACGCTCCTCTTGTTTGGCACTGTTTATCAGATTCGTACTAGTGTGTCGGTGTACGAGCATTCTGAACACTAATCCATTAATTTTTAACCGATGAAAGAATCTATTTACCCCAGGTGTACTTTTACTTTGCAGTAAGTAGTTAATTTACTCAACTAGTATGAAGCACATTTAAATTAGGGTTATAGATTTCTGTTTCTAGTACCGAACTAGTGTTTGGAATCCCTTATTATCTGGTATTTCCACACTATCTAGAAAGGAGTTGATTTAACAGAGGATTATTTGCTTTTTGTATTTGCATGTCGGTTCAAATTAAAACTTGCTAAATGCTAAAAACTTTTGGATGTTATCAAAAGTAACTTTTCACTGAAAAAAGTAGATTGTAGTAAAATAATTAGATCATTGGGATAGTTCACTTTTATGGGTAAAAAAATACGTTGTAGCATAGCTGAAGCAGGTCTTTACGAGGTTTCATTAGTAGAGTAGAACTTTCATTTTCTTTTGGTTTTTAATTCATTAACAAACGTTCCATAGAGTATGGAAAAACACAGGTCGGGGAGTAAATGGGAGGATCACTTTCAGATACGTAACAAAGGCGAAGTGGCAGGGGATGTTGTCCAACATTGCTTGGATAGTGAGGTGGGCGAAGATATTCAAAAGGTGGTGATTGCGTTTCCGTGCCACAAGAGTGGTGGTAATCAGGTTGCTTAATTCAAGCTTTGAATAATTTTTTTGTCGGATTATTTACTCGAATTGTCGTCCTACCTCCTGGTAGTAATGCTACTGCACAACCTTCTAAATGATGCTCTCGGTGTGACATATTAAAATTGTGTCATCTATTAATTGCACCTGCTAAAAGTCATTTCGTCTTCAGCACATGTTAACCTTACCTTAATATTTGTTTTATACGGAGTCTGTGTGCTCTTAGAATACTTGTTTTATAAAAACTAGTAGAGTGGCACTTTTTTATTGGAATCTGCGCATGGTTCCCTTTACGTTCGCATAATAATATTAATATTAGGTTCAGTCTTTTAGTGTGGTTGTTGTTGCTTGCAGCTTCTGTTCTTTATTATTTGATGTTTCTTGCTCATGTTTTTTTCTATGTTTATCAGTTCTTTTCGTTCAGCAAGTATTGCAGCAGTATCCCCATTCTCTTAGTTTTTTTTCTTTTTTCGAATGTGAAATACTATGCGGAAAATAGGTCAAGTATTTGGTTTAAGGAAAGTAACTTCCATATCTATATCTATAGATTCGCAACAAAGGAGGCGGGTCGAAGAACTGTTTAGATTGGGCATCACGTGGAAGGCAGAAATCAGCAAATGCCGGTCTATACTGGTGTCATAAGAAGGGCGGTAATCAGGTATACTTCACAGCTTTAATGTGATCGTAAAGTATAAAAGGTGGGGTGACCAAAAAAAAATTTTTTTTTTTTGGGGGGGGAAAACTTGTTTTTATTTCATTTTTATTGCTCCACTTCTTTTGATGTATGAAAGAGAATCATGTTTAAAACTAAATGTAGTTTGATTCATACTTAGTGTTTTTTTTTCGCTCTTTTGTTTTTCATTCATTTTTCGACTTTTCAAAGTAATTCTATATATATTCTGGTCCTAATTTCATGGATAATTTTCACAATCAAGAATGCTGCAAGCAAAATGAATTACTAGAACTCTGACAAAAAAATTGGAACTAAAAAAATCAGAAGATTAAACGAAAACATTCTGGTTCTACAATTTCAATCTTTGAGGGGTTCTCATTTGCGCAGATTCCGAGAGGAGCATTTCTTTGGTTATGCAAATCTATTTGTTTTTCGATTCTACTGATTTCTGAGCGTTCCTATAAAAAACTTGTTACTCCAGTACTGGATGCTAAGTAAGGATGGTGAAATACGAAGGGATGATTCCTGTATTGATTATGCCGGTGTCGATGTAATGGTTTATCCTTGTCATGGAATGAAGGGTAATCAAGAATGGAAATATATTCCTCATGTAAGTTTGCTTTTTTATTTATACGGTCTAAAGCTGAATAATTAGGGAATAATAATGTCGCAGATGTGATGGAGAGAGAGGTGATTCATTTGATTTTATTTGTTTTTCTTAAAATTTCTTTGTTATCGTCGGGAAAATATCGAAACCTACTTAAACTTATTGTACAGAGAAATCAGATTCTTCACGTTATCACGGATAAGTGTTTGGAAATGTCAAAGGATGGTGCCAAGTTGTTGATGAATTTTTGTGATCAAATGAATCCTTATCAACAGTGGCTGGTTCAAGAATTCAATCAAACGTTAGCGAGACAGTACAGATTATTGTGAATATATCCGCTCTTTTTTCATAATTTGCGATAGGAAGGAGAGTTTATAAATTTAAGCGTTAATTGACAAGAAGAATCAGGTTGAGAAGATAAAAAAGCCAAAAAGAATGGCTCACTGCAGTATTGGAAGGATTTTATTATTTCATCCCAGTCATACATTATGTGAAGAAGTTTGAAGAATGATGTTAGGCATTATTTAATATTTCTGTACATCCAAATGTGTTTTAAAACAAAGGGAATTTCTTTCCCTATTTTTCTTCAACGGCAGGCGAAACGTGCTAAGGGAAGTTTACATATGTCATTTTTTATCCACTTGTTTAACAAACGTTATATGTCTGTATGCATTTCCAATTTATTTGTGAGAAAGTATAGTTCTGAGTGAAGTCCACTTAATTGTATAACTGGTTTCATAGGGTAACTAATCTTTCGTTTTGAATTCAAGTCTTTCTTCTGAATGATGTAAGACAATAATTAATTTATTCATTTATCATTTCGTATGGTTTTTCAGAAAGAAACTATTCTCTTATTGCGTCTTTTTTCGAACTTTGTTTAATTTATGTTTAGCATTTGACATGTCGGATTCTTTTTTCACTTCCTTTATTTGCTCTCATTCATTGTATTCCTTTTTTTATACTAACACTGTTAGAAAATTTATCGATCTGTCTGTCCATTTTCTTCTCGTGTGCTGCAGTAGTTAGAAGTAGTATTACCGGTAAGATTAACGATTGTCTGTTGGGTAGTTAGATTTTTGGGATCTTGGAGAAAAGAAAAAGATTGCTCCGATATATCTTTCTTGGTAAGGTTTGAAAGTGGGCGAGGGTTTTTGTGAAGAAATTGAAGAACCCTTCAGTCTCATTCTTTGCATTTTGTTATCGAACTGACAAGCTGTTTTATGTTTCTTGTGACTTGGTGCTCCACTTGAACAACTGTGATATTAGAGTTTAATCGTTACTTTTATCACTTATTTCTTTTTCCAGTGTTTTCACTTCTTTTTGGGACCATCAGCTTATTTGTCTATTTTTTTTTAAATTTTGCTGCTTCGAGACGTTTTTTACTTCAAATTTAGAATGGAGCAAACCGAAGAAATAACCGTTATGAAGTTCTTTCGAGAGAAATGCGAAAAGCCTTTAATTTTTAAATTGAAGTAATCCGTGTAAACTTGTTATTTTCTTCCATTTTTAAATATTCCTCATTTCAATTTCGGTGCCTTTCATTTGTATTTAACAGGTGCACGTGACACTGCATTGTATGATGTGCTGATATTTATATGGTTTATCACTTTACTGATTCATGTATCACTTTAATGATTCATATCCTATTATATTTTTGTAATCATTTCTGATATATTTATAATTTCAACATTGGATTCGTTGCTTTTAATAATCTAATAACAATTTGATGTCAAAACTTAGTCTTAAGATTTTAATCTTTATAACAAAAAGTTATTTGAAATTCTTCGAACGAAAATATTAGATTTCATGAAGTATAGAAATTCTAGTGAAAATTTTTTTGAAATTTTTGCTCTGAATGTTTTTTGGAGACATGGAAATGTAGGGGAATTTCTTTTAAAAACTAAATATTGTTGATTTATTCATTTATTTGTCAATTGGTTTGAACCGAGTGAATTTCCATATGATGTATCTTATTTATTATTACTTTTTCAGCCATTATTCGCATGATATATCTATGCCTTGTTTATCTTTTTTTTTTTGTTTTATATTTTATTGATAATAAATAGATCTTAAAGGAAGTTCTTTGAAAGAAATTTCAGTTTTCTTTGAACATGCAATTCACCTGAATGGTTCTAAGTCTTACTTTCGCCCAAAAAATGTGAAATTGGATGAATTAAAAAGCAAGCCGCTGTGTGCTTCAAATAATAGGCTGTGATGATCGCGCTTTAATAAAGATGGAATGGTAATCAAATATTTTTCTGCTTTAATGAAGTCGCTCAAACTCATGATTTAACGTGAATATGATGTGGCATTAAATATGGATGGAGTTTCTGGTCGAGAACTGCTCTGTGGTGCTCTTGCTGGATTAGCTGTTGATTTGACGTTGTACCCGCTAGATACTATCAAAACTAGACTGCAAAGTTCCGAGGTGGGAATGTTGCGATCATTTATTTCTCTATGCATGTTTTTTCTTCAGCGTACTATCTATATGAGTGTGGTAAGATTTTGAAGACAGTGAAGTTGGAGACAACTACAACTGTGCAATCTGAAAGATTCTCGTATTAACTGGTTGACCTTTCACATATACCGCTGGAATAATCATATATATGTATATATATAGTTAATATATATTAACCTTGTAATCTGTATATAATACTAACTTTCTTGCTGTGATTATTTCGTTGTGTTGTTTCAGGGGTTTATGAGCTCTGGTGGACTTCGTAATCTCTATCGTGGTATGGGATCAGTAGTTATTGGTTCCGCGCCCAGTGCAGCACTATTCTTCTCTACATATAATACTCTTAAACAAATGGCTGGCAAAGAATGCAAGTAAATAATTGTGATTAAAATGTAATCTGTATCCTACTGATATGGCTGCCATGATTAATGGCAGTTAGAGTTATGTAGTTTAGAAAAGCTATTAGATTGTGACAGACTGTGCAAAATCAATTCCATATCTTCAAATTGGTTAACATTTTGGTAAAATGGTAAATTTTTCAGCAGTATTTGTGAGCGCAAGTGCAGCTAGCGTTTCAGAAATTGTTGCTTGCGTTGTACGAGTACCTACCGAACTGGTTAAACAACGTGCACAGGCGAAACAGGTTCATAATTTGGGCGCGATTTGCCGGATAATTTACAGTCGAAATGGTATATTTTCATTAATATCACAGTAATCTAAATAATTTTCTCGCGAATGAGCAAATTGTATTCCAAATCATGGTTAGACCCTGTTGCATCGAAATAAAAAGAGAAAAATCGTGGAAGTTTTTCAGACGATCTAATACGATTATTCCTAATCTTTTTTTTCTTTTGCTTGACTTCGCGGCGTATATTCAAGCTCAAATAGCTTCCCTATTCAAAAGTGTCTTAAAATTCTTTTATTCCTCAATAACTTAATACCACTATATTTATTTTACTAGTTAAGTACTAAAAGACATTCGTTTTATGTGAAAAACTGACACTTGTGGTGATTCTGTTCTATCTTGTTGCAAAATGCATTCAGAGCTATTTATTAAAGTTCTATCTCTGTATTAATTATTAATTATTTGAGGCTGACATTGCTTGCATCGAGAATGCAATAAATTGTAATCATTGCGAAGAATTTTAACTGCAGGATTTAGCTTTCTTATGTAAAACAAAATTTTTCCAATTTCTTTTCAGGGTTTTTTGGATTTTATCAAGGTTTCTTCACTACTATTTTCCGAGAAATTCCATTTTCGCTTGTCGAATTTCCTCTTTGGGAACACTTAAAGCAAGAGATGACACGGTTTATTTTGATCGCTTCTTTATTGTTTTTAATGATTTTAAGTCATTTTTCATTTTGCAAAATCGCAGTTCGTATATTCAAGACATTTCGGCAATTCTGTTGGTTTCAGGTAATAACAGAAGTTACCATTTCATCAAACACGATTAGGTTAACGGAATAAATTCAGAAAACAGTGCTATAGCTGAAGTGTATAGAAGTCGGATTTAACCTTAGGCTAATATTTTGAAAGTTAATAGTTAATCTCACAAATAAATGAAACTATTGATAGCATATTTGGTGACAAAGGCTTGGCAGTTGAAAAGGTATAATATCATAAACTAGGTTAAATCCCTCTTTCATCATGGCCATTTATTGTGCGAAATTTCTACTTTTTCTTCTCAAGTTTCAGATGAATCTCATTGTTGTTGTAAGTAGAATCTTCATTTTATAGTTATGTATTTTATGTTTATCCCTTTGGTGTCAGTAAACTGCCTTTTCTTTGCATTAAGCGATTTTAAAAGGAATTCATAGTTCGACAATTTAATTCTTTTCATCATGAATAACTACACTTAAATCATCATTGTTTTACGGCTTGCTGCTTGTGTTGAAGTATAAGTAATGCATAGTACTAATTAAGAGCATTTCCTTTACAAGATGAAAATTCAAATTCTGTTGTACTATAGATTTCTTCCAAAAATATTGTAAGCAAAAGTAGTTTTAGATACACGTTATTTAGATTTGTCCGATACCAGAAAATTCTTCTTCAGCCGTTATTTAAGGATGAGAATTCGCTAGTTTCGAAACTGATAATTTGATCCATATCACTATGTTTAGCTGTTCTAGACTTCGACAAAGACAGTGCACGCCAATAGAATCAGCAGCATGTGGAAGTGTAGCGGGAAGTATAGCTGCAGCTATAACGACACCCCTAGATGTTGCGAAAACGCGGATGATGTTGGACGAAAACGCTTCACGTCGAGGGATACTGACTATACTTGCAAAAATTTGGAGAGCATCTGGATATCGTGGTCTCTATGCAGGTATCCTGCCTCGTTCCACTTGGATGGGTATCGGTGGCTTCGTTTTTTTTGGTGCCTATGAAACGGCTGTACTGCTTACCGGAAACTTATTTACCTAGTATATTCTGAATTACTTCCAGCACTCATACTTTCTTCGGGATCGCATTTTTCCGTTAAATGAAAAAATTTTCTTGGAAAATTGATCTGCCGAATTTTGCAAAAAGTAGAAATGGAGGGGAATGTGAAAGATTTTGTGCAGCTAATATTAAGTTGATTAGAATTTATGAACAGTTTGATGATAAATGTTACAAGGAATAAATTTATATTACACGTAAATATATATAAATGGTCATGTCGTTATACTTCTTCCATTACTTGTTCAGATCAATCATTGTGTTGCAAAAACCATCTTCATCCACGAAATCTGCCAGAATTACGTTAATATTGGATCGATAGCTATATCCATTCTTAAAAAGGAAAAAAAAAAAAACTTTTGAAGTGATTTGAATTCGTTAACGTTAACTAGGCTTGAATCTAGGCTTTAATAATAAAGCAGCGGAAACAGAGTTAAAAATTTTTATGTCTGTTGTTAGTAAGATATCACAAAATATACTTTTTTACATGCATATCTAATTATGTTAGAAAAAAAATTTTGGTAGTATCGAACACAGGGTGTTTAAGGAAGCTGGACTCAACAATGTCATGTTGTTCATCTGCGTGAGGATAAAAATCGTTAGGAATTTTTGCTGCCGTAGAAGTTACTTCTTTGACAGTTTTTCCAGGGATTTTTTTAAATTTTTGTATGAAAGAATACAGTAATGAGATAGAATAGAATATAATTATCAGTTGTTGTATTGTAATATTCTTAAATTAAGTTAGAAAAATCGAAGATTGGATGGATACCTGTCGTAGCCAATCAACCAAAGCTCTAGTGGCACGTCGTCCGAATCGCGCTTCAAATGTACCCGTTGGCTGGCGAATAATAGAATTTACAGTTAATGTAACTATTGCTTGGCATACCTTGAAATGCAAAATACTGAAAACTGAATATTTGCTAGAAATTTGAATGGTTGATTTCTAATGGACGTAGTAGTAGATGATAAAAGATTAATATCTATGTGTCAGAGTGAGTTTATTTTACTGTAACGCTTCGAAGAACATAAACATGTGTCTACTTGAAAACCATCCTCGAGTGTCCGGGACTGTATAATATCTCCCACATCATCGACCATCCGCTTAGCATCATCGGTTTTTGGCCATGGACTTTTGATGAACTGTCGACTCCATACATAATTTGGCAACTTGATGATGTCCGAAGGTCCAGCATGTCCATTGATATCACTTGTTTTGAGTGATGGTAACGGTGGCTGGTAGAAAATTATGACCTGTGTTGGAATGAAATTAGAATGATACAGCTTTATCTGTTTACTAGTATGTCTATCCATACCCATATCTTCCGTACCGAGAAGTTCCACTTCCAAATTCTACAATATCGTACTAAGATATCATGTCATATCGTGTTTCCAGAATCAGTTCTTCCTATTATGGCGTTACTCCTTTCCTAAAATGGTATTTGGGAGGCCCTAAAGCAATCGGTTGTAATTCTTTTACTAGTTTACTTACAAATGAAACACATAAAACAGACTCTTCCGGTACTATTCCAAATCTTATTCAGTGTATAGCTCATCGCCGTTCGTATTGTTGCTGGCCGGCTGATCAATCGATCACCAAACAAATTATTAATCATCTCGAGGAGTTTATCATGGTGCTGTTCACGAAATTCATAGAAATGATTGATATCAATCAATACTACCTCTTTTGGGTGAAGCGATAGGAAATCATCCACTCGTTTGAATAGATCTGTAACTAAGTAACAAAAATGTCAGTCAAAATTAACATGATGAGTAAAATATAATGCATATTCAATTACGGCAAATATGATTGTGCCAAGACAATGGCAAGGGTAAGGAAATTCAGCTCTTGGTTAAAGCGAATTACTGAAAATTGAGCTTTGGATGGAATGAACGATAACCACACTAAATTTGTCTACCTGTCCGTCTAGCAGAATAGACATTACGATTCAGCGACAGTTAGTGAACGGTCATGTCTGTGATTACCAGAAGTTTTAAGAGAATACGTACCTCTGATTTCCATAGATCGAAGTCCATGCACTACATAAATACCCTCATTAACGTAAGCCACCTGCACATCCAGAAATCGAATACCAGCTTCTAGCTGGAAGGGATTCGGAAGTTTAAAGTGTCCTGCGAATTATTTTAAAAAGCAATGTTCAAGTCATTTGATGTTACCTGCTGTTTGATGGACATCGTTTGTACTCTTGACCAGTTATACACCGCTTTACGGATCATATCATTGGAATCAAGCACCCGAACACACCACGCCTGATCCGGTGTTATTTCGCTGTCTTCCTTTAAACTACAAGTACCACTCAAATGAGAACCTGAAAAAAGCTGTGCTAGATGAAGATCTCAAGTTTTAGTAGATTTTTGTTTTCGTTTTGTTTTTCGAGTGGCAATGCAAATGGTAATGCCAGAAAAGTGAAATGAGCCTGCATTTGGAAGTCGAACTTGTTTTCTTGGCCATAAATTAAGAAATCTTGGCATTGAGAAAAAATGACTATGGAAAACCTGGAATTGCAAGTGTCATAAGTGGTTTATCCCGAGCAGGAAGCGGCAATTCTGACATCCAATCAGCCATTGTTGCAAATATCCTCCCTTTAATTAGATCCAGCGAAACTCATACATTTGCAAGAAGTAAACTCAATTTTGTACTATAAAATCAATAAACATCTTTTTAAACAGAACAAGAAAGAAAGTTGAAACGAAAAAAAGAAAAAAGAAAAGCTGAAATCCAACTAAACAGTGTCGAAAATAGAGGCAGAGAAGGAAAGCTCAAAAAATGTTATGAATAATTGAAAAAGAAACAGAACAGAAGCGAAAGTTGGATAAATGAGTACATTTAATAATGTAAGAAATCAATAAAACTGTGAATCATCATCCATCTATGGCGGTGACATTTTCTATTTTTGTTTTTCAAATTCCCAAAATAGTTATTGGATTGACATCAGTATCGATTGCGAAGCTAACAAGCAATACTCTCTCCTCCTTCCCTGAGGACCGCTGATGTTTGCGTCAAAATTGAGCGCATTCGTCCATTTCGCTTCCTGTTTGGAACCAATACGCTAATATCTTTTTTCAAAAATCATTCAATTTCCACATAAATAGAAGCAAATAGATGTACGATTTCTATTGAAACATCGATCGTTCCACTGAGTCATAATAAATAAAATGGCAAGGCATTCCTCGTCTATGTGTATGTGAAAACAGCAGAGGATGGCGTGTATGTTATACTCTAAACATTTTAAAACTCGAGACTGAAGGGAAATGAGGAGAGAGATAGTTCGGAGTGACGATTCCTCGTCCTCATTGTCGCTTTCTATGCATTCTGTTCTTTTTTCTGTCCTTTTTTTTTACCAGAAATGAAGACGGAAAACAGGTGGACATGAGGACGGAAGCAGAATAGGG